>JAXIVJ010008809.1:35000-50000 GCA_036785665.1 Chirona hameri | reverse complement strand
AGTAGCCAGCTGTTAGTTCGGCTTTTAGTCCTGCTAAATGTCTGGCTGCATTTGGTATGCCCCGATACATTAATATACGTTTGCAATGTTATCTAACAACAAGTCATACTAATATCTACCATCGAAAATATGACTCTTGCATTCAATTCCGAAAATCGACAATCGTCAGCTCGGAAGCCTGAAGGTCAATTGCTTGTTGTTGGTAAAACACAGCAAATGACATGACAGATGTTGGCAAAAACGTGCAATTACTGATAGTAATTGCGACAGCAATGGCGGCGACAGACGAAAGTGATAGTGTTGTCCAACAGACTCTGATCGTGACTGTTGGTGCCGGCGGTTCCCTCCGGCGGAACAGCATTGGTGACAGCGATATCACACGGACACGATAGCCTGAGCCTCAGGCTATCAGGCCTCAGGCAGGCTGAGCCTCAGGGCCTCAGGCATCAGGCGTCATTCAACCAACGGAAATACGCATCTGTGGGTCATCAGTGAACAACACTATCAGTTACAGAAACGGTGGAATGACAATACGATCGACCATGCTGACATTGTTCGTTCATTTATCACTGCTCCTGATGGAGTGAAGCTGCTGTATTTGCATCATGTTTGATTATGAGTCTGCCAAATCATGACATTATTGCAAGTTTAAAAGTTCCACCTCGATTGTTAATCAAACTAAATTTCTTTTAAGTTGTTTTAATGTTTTTTTATTCTTCTGTGTTCAGCTTCATCGCATTCGCATGCTTCGGTCAGTAGCTCTTAACCCTATTCCCTGCGGGCGGCCAGAATTACGTTAACCTGCGGGCCCAAACAGGACATAAAAGACCATAAAGACATAAAAGAAAAGTGCAACAAAGAGCCTCTTGGGCCCATCCGAGGTTGCACCCCCCCATCCCCCCCCCCCTCACCAGTCTCGCCCCTTCAAATCACCTTACTCTACCTGCATAAAGAAGGCTAATCCCACGAGTAATTATGAACTAATCCCTTCTCTGTAAAGTATTTATCTAATCTAATTTTGAAGGAAGCAAGTGTCACTGCATCAGCGACATCCCCTGGTAGCAATATTCCAATGTCCTACAACCCTTCTACTGAAAATGACTGTCGTAGCCTAGTCCTACTTTGTTTCATAATGAGTTTATGCTGATGACCTCTACCTCGATTTTCCCTATTGAACTCAAACATACCCTTTAAATATCCAGAATGCTGACTATTTACAAATTTAAAGACTTCAATTAGATCTCCTCTTAGCCTTCTATATCTAGGTGAAAACATACCCAATTTCCCTAATCTATCTTCATAAGGTAAACTACCAAGACAATTAATCATTTTTGTGCCCTTTTTTGAACTCTTTCTAACAACCAGCAATCTTTCTCATATGTTGGAGACCAGGCTTGTACACAATACTCCAAATGTGGTCTAACGTATGCACAATACAGTTTTGTATTACCTTTTCACTCTTGTAGGAAACATTTCTGTTAATGGCCCCTAGCATTCTAAGTGCCTTTTTCCTAGCTTCTAAACCTGGTCTGACGCTGATAGTCTATTGTTTACCACGACACCTAAATCTCTTTCCTTTTCAATCTGCTCCATTTTCTGCCCCACCCATTTCATACCTATGTTTACTGCTAACCGTCCAGCGTGCATAATCTTACATTTGCTCAAATTGAATTTCATCTGCCATGCTTCAGACCACTCAACTAGCTTGTCCAGATCTGATTGAAAAACATCCTGATCATGTTTTCCTCTAATAATCCTGACAACTTTTAGATCGTCTGCAAATTTCAAGACTTTGCTGTCTATACTGTTCTCAATTGCATTCACAAATATTATAAAAAGCAATGGGCCCAGGACTGAGCCCTGTGGAACCCCACTGAGAACCTCCTTCCATTGTGATTGGCACCCATTCAATATAACCCTTTGCTGGCGTCCTGAAAGCCACGTTTCTATCCAATCCAGAATCTTGCCCCTGATCCCATGAATTTTAAGTTGCAACCCCAGTCTTGTATGGGGGACTTTGTCAAATGCTTTACTGAAATCAAGAAAAGCTACATCTAGCTGTTTACCCTGATCAACGCTATCGGTTGCAACATCCAAAAACTCCAGAAGATTAGTTAAACAAGAACGGCCCTTCCTAAAGCCATGCTGTGTATCCTTGATGAGTTCATTTTGCTCCAAGAATTCAACAATCTTATCTTTGATGATTGATTCAAGCACCTTGCAGACTAATGAGGTCAGACTAACTGGTCTATAGTTTTCCTCTTTACTTCTATCTCCCTTTTTATGAATAGGAACACATTTGCTCTTTTCCAATCAAGTGGAATTTTACTATCTGCAAGTGATTTAGAAAATATTATGGCTAATGGAACCGACAACTCCCTTTCAGATTCTCTTAAAAGTCTAGCATGGATTTCATCAGGTCCTTCTGCCTTGTTAGGCCTTACTTTCTTTAGATATTCTAGAACAAGTTCACTACTTATGCCACCTAGCTCTCCTATAGTCTCCTCTGTCTCTAGCTCAGGCTGAAGTGCTGCAATACTACTCTGGTCCTCGATAGTAAAGACAGATTGAAACTGATCATTAAGCACTTCAACCATTTCACTGTCCTTGCTAACTAACACATCATCTACCTTAAATGGACCTATATTTTTGGAAACTGTACTTAACTTATAAAAACTGAAGAACTTCTTACTATCTGCATTACAATGTCTAGCTAAATCAAGTTCCTTTGCCCTTTTAGCTGCTCTGACCTTTTTCTTAACTGAATTTCTTGCATTCTGGTAGGCCTTCTGATTTATATCTAGTGAAGATCCCTTCAAAATGCCAAATGCACTTCTTTTAGCTTGTATAGCACTCCTTACTTCTGGGGTAAGCCAAACTGGATTGCCCTTGGTTCTGTTACGTTTGTGCCTGAGGGGTATATGCCGATTTTGAATTTGGCTTAATCTAGCTTTGAAAACATTCCCTCATTTCTGATGAGATATTGAATTTAACCATATTGTGATCACTGGTTCCTAGACCTGCACAAATACTTATGTCACTAACTAGATCACTGTTGTCTGAGAATACAAGGTCTAGAATGGAGCAATGTCTGGTTGGCTCTGTTACAAACTGATGCATGAAAAGCTCCTCTTCAAAGATTTGCCTATACAACCTACACTCATTTGTTTCCTCTGCTATACTTTCGTATCCTCTTAAGTTAAAATCTCCCATAATAAGACACTGAGCCCGAAAGTTCCTACGTATTTCCTCACAAATATCTTGCTCTGTTTCAGCTTGGGAGTTCCTTGGAAGATTCCCTGGTCTGTAAAATGCACCTATCCTCAACCTTCCTCTGTTTCCTGTACCAATTTTAATGTCAAGCCAGATTGATTCTACTTCTTTTACTTTACTAGAATCATCAACTCTAGTAGTGCAGTACAAGCTATTTACATATACAAACACTCCGCCTCTCTGCCGTGATTCTCTGCAGTATGAGAACATGTTATACCCTTGTAACTCGAAATCCTGTAGCCTATCCCTATTATACCCCTCACTAACCCATGTCTCGGTTACACAAATGATATCAGGCTTTTCAAGGGCAACATAACACTCAAACTCATCAAATTTAGACCTAATACTTTGGGCATTCAGCAACACACATGTAATCTTATACTTTGAGCTGACTCTACTAATTCTGAGGGAATTATGATCTACTGTCCTATTCTGACATGAACTTCTACCAATGCTTACTTCCTGATGCCCTAGTACTAGCGTCCCTGAACCCCCCTCCTACCTAGTTTCCCTGAATGACACTTCTGTAGGCATCTCCCAAAGCCCTTGCCCCCTCATCCGATAAGTGAAGCCCATCCTTCATATAGTACCTATGCCACTCATAGAACTGATCCCATAAGTCTACATAACTAAGCCCCATAGCTGAACATAAGTTCTGAACTGAGCTGTTCACAGACAGAGCTCTCGAGTACCACTCATGATGTTAGATGTTAGCTCAGTTGTACCAATGTACCAGTACCTGCTGCGTCGTCTTTTATTTAGCGTATGGCTTTATATTCAGTGTATTGTTTTAGCATGTATGTCGTTCGCCTCTTATATGTGACTGACGTGGAATACTGAAAACCCATGCAGTATGGATGTTTCCGAAATACATGATTATGATTATGACTCCTCACTGGCTCCACAGCGAGGGAGGATGCCAGTCACAATGACTGGTTTCCTGGACTCCTTCAACCTCTGCAGCAGGCTCCGGTACTCCGCTACTATTCTCACACTCTGCCTAGGTCCTATGTTGTTCACCCCCACCTGTATTATAACTGTCTCCGGGCTACTCCTACCAAGTTCTGCCTCAATGACAGGGCCCATATCAACTACTTTTGCCCCCGGTTTGACTATACATTTGTCCCTCTTCCCACAGAATGTTCGCCTTAAGGGCCTTACCCTTGAGTCCCCAACCACTAAATGCTGAATCTGTTCCCTGTCACTTTCAGCTGCTGACTCTAACGCACTGAACCTATTTGCTATTGTAACCTGCTGATGTTCCCTGGGCCTGTACTGCCTGACTCTACCCTGAACTTTTGTCCATCCCTCCTGATCCCCTTCCCTCTTCCTCCTCCAGATTCTGCTACCACCCTCCATTACCCAGCACCCCTCCTCATCCTTACTGTCTGTGGCCCTAGCATTACTTTCCACAATGTTGGGTCTCCAGAAACGTGACCCTCCAACACACTTCCAAACCCCAGCCGCACTATCCACCTTTGCCTTATCCTCCTCCCTTATGCCCCTATCAGAACTACCACTGGTCCCTGATCCTGTAGGCTCCTTTTCTGACCCCCTAACCACAATCTGCGCATACGTTCCTTGGTCAGGAGCTACACCCTCCTGCGGCTCATCTCTACACCTACACTTACTTAACTGCGCCTCAAGCTCCGCTACTCTAGCCTGGAGGGCCTCTAGCTCTGCTACCTTCGCCTGCATCCTAGTCATGCTCATTTGAATACACTAGTAACTTAGGTATATAACTTAGGTACTATGCACTTTTCAATACTTTACTAACTTAACTTAACTTTTTTTGTTTGTTTTTTGTTTGTTTTTTCTTCTTCTAAACCTTAACTAGATCTAGGTAAAGCTAGTAACACAAATCAGCTATGAGTGCACCCAATACTAGACTAAATATCTAATCCTTAAATAAACTGAATACTAAATACACCTTAATTATTCCTAATTTTCTAAAATATCTACTTATCCAACCCTGCAACTAATAACACAAAAATAAGACTAAGACAATTTTGGCGCACACAAGCTAGAATGAAAAGTCCTTTAAAAAGCAAGTAAGAGGTAACAGCTAACTATGAATGCTTAAAAATAATACTTAAACGATCCACAAAACTAAATATCTAATCCTTATATCTAAATATAATGTAGTTCCTCAAAAAATACACAAAACAACAGAGCTATCCAACAGCTACTTAGCTTGGCTAAAGGAGCCTAACACCGCTTCTGCTGGACCGATTTGTCAAAATTTTAACACATCACGGGCCATTCAATTTTAGGAAAAGTCACAAAGTTTCAGGACGCTAGGCCTAACGGTTTAGAAGCGGCAAGTGAAAAACCACCGGGAGGGGCAGAATCTGCCCCCGCAGGGAATAGGGTTAAAGGAAATAGTTCACCTTCAACATGGGATTTTGAACTGAAATAGCAGTTTTGTAGCTCGTGTTGAGAAATCCTTATCTGCAACTTTTCTTGGCTGAAAAGACTCTCCAGCCGAAGATATTTTACTTTTTGGCGAAGGAATGCGGCGCATATATGATATACCGTACCGTCTGGGAGTGCCAGCACTGGTCTGAGCATGCGCAGACCAATAACGCACACCATAACATTAATAATTTACGACCTTCTGTCCTGAATTGGCGCGATGTAGGACCATTTTTGAAAAGAAAAAAAGAAACTGTATTAAAAAATATAATACAATTGTGTTCTGAAAATTTTCCGAAGGTGAACTATTTCCTTTAAAGGGAATAAGGGGGTTCACCTTTAACATGGGTTTTTAACTGAGATAGCAGATTTGTAGATCAGAGGCCAATTTCACAAGGCAAAAAAGTTGGTAATAACAAATAATTTCTTTGTTATTACAACTAATTTTTACACATGTTTGTAGTTTGGATTTCACAAAACTCCAAGGCAGTAAATCTCAATTTACTATTTACAAACTAGTTTACAAAGATATTGTTTGTAAAAATGTTTGCAATTGCACATATTCTATTTCTCAAAGGTTGACGGAAGTGTTTGCAATTACAAACTTGTAATTCCAGTGGGTCAGGGGTTCTGAATTTCAGAAACTGCATTCATAGTTGACGTTGTTTGACTGTTCAGGTTATTTTCTTGGTGAGGTTGTTACGTTGCCGAGATTGTTATGGTAATGGTTTAGTTATACATAGATATAGCTTCCAAAAAAGTTATTTCCCAAGAGATTCGAACAGGGATCTCCAGCTTCGAAGTCCAGTCACAGTGCACCTTACCGATTGCGCTATAATGTGAGGGCCGAGGGGCGCCACCGCGCGGAGAAACCGCATGGCGATTTAATTGCAGCAGTCAACGATGTCTAGTGCAATGTGCAGTGAACCTTCACCCTTTACGACGTAGGAAATCGGCTAGGTTAGGTGAAAAAATGGTCGAGAAATTCAACGATCTTTCTTTTTAGAGTAGTTCTGTTGTAATGCTCCACCACCCGGTGAATGGGCAAATTCTGTTTACTCTAATTGCTTACCAATATGTATTTTTATGATCAGAGTTTGCACTCCCATGAAATGTTAATTAAAAGATAATTCCCCTATAACTTATTTTATTTTGAATATCAAAATAAACTACAATGTAAATATTTGTTAAATCAATTTGTTAACAATCAAACTATTTGTCATTAGCATCAAGTTTAATACAAACGTTCTTGATTGCAAGGTTTCTGCTGTACTAACATTTGTGTTTACAACTTTATTTACAATCGGTAATTCAGAGGTGGTGAATGTTTGTGAAATGGCTTTTTGTGAGGTTTGCAATATTTTCTTGCGTTTGTGATCGCAAACATGTGTAATTACTAACTGCTTTGTGAAATTGGCTTCAGATAGACAAATGGGTTGTGGTGAAAGAATTGCCTCGCTACGCTAACTCATTTCGACAGAGGACTAGTGGGCCCCTTTTATAAGACTCTGGTTTGGCTCCGCGAAACTTGTTTCGGGTTCTCACAACGGTTGTTTACGTTACAAGCAGCCTGCGTATATATGCCTAAAGTCCGTCGTTATTGTGTGCAATAGTTTCCATATATCCAAGCTACCATATGCAAGACGTCTTACCAGGGGCGGATTCATTTTTTTTTTCAAAGGGGGGGGGGGGGGGGGGGGGGGGGGGGGGGGGCGGGGGGAGCAGGCATAGGGGTGCATTTTTTTCCGGGGAACAGGGGCGCATTTTTTTCCGGGGAACAGGTGCGCATTTTTTTTCTTCAGGGAAATTGGGGCGCCGTTTCTTCAAACATGCACAGGGGCGGATATATTATTTTTCCGAATGGGGTGGGCGGCTGACCCAGGGGCGGCATTTTAGCCGTCAAAGGGGACGCCATGGGCCTAGAGGGGTGTTAAAGGTTAATTAATAACATACATTTTCCTGCAAAAATTGTCAATTCTCTTACGCTTACACATTTGCAGTAGGGCGGGGGGGGGGGGGGGGCGCATTTGCATTAGGGCGGCACATTGATAGGTAGCGGCACATGGCTAGGGAGCGGCACATGACCAGGGGGCGGCAACTGGCATGAGGGCGGCATCTGACCTGAGGGCGGTGCCCCGCCAGAACGCGGTACGTGACCTGAGGACTGGACCTGGTCTGAGGGCGGCACCTGGTTTGATGGCGACACCTGGCTTGAGGGCGGCACCTGGCTTGAAGGTAGCACCTGACCAGGGGCATCTGACCTGAGAGCGGCACCTGGCATGAGGGCGGCACCTGGCCTGAGGGCGGCACATGGCCTGAGGGCGGCACATGACTTAAATGCGGCACCTGGCCAGGGGCGGCACCTAGCCTTAGGGCGGCTCCTGGTCTGAGTGCAGCAAATATCAACCCCCGTAAGCATGTCTATTTCCGCGCTTTCGGCGCGGAAATTGATCTGCTTACGCCACCCTTTTGCGCCTTCGGCGCGGGGGGGGGGGGGCGGCCGCCCCCTGTATCCACCCGCAGCGGGCGGCCGCCCCTCGCCACCCTCACTGTATCCGCCCCTGCGTCATACATTGTCATGCAGTTTTTATGGCCATGAAGGAGAAAAGAGAAACATGAACATTTTTCGACGGATATCCATCTATCGTCTAAACAAATGCCATATTTTTTTTCAGCTCGAAATACCTCGTATGGCCAAATTTCAAGACACCTTTCAAGGTGACCTATTCCCTATAAGTAACTATATGTGAATTCCTACGTATGTATGTACGCAACTGCGTTCGAGCACGCGCACCTTATATCAGCCTTGAGTACCAGGTGAAGGTAAACAACAAATCTCGTTCACGGATTCTCGTAAATGGTAACAAACTGAGTACCTATCTAGAAGACACCCAGCACCAACACCAAGCCTCCATGTACAGTCATACGCCCCGAATACTACAGCTCCGTGTCTGCACCTACGTGTCTTTTGCGCATCAGACCGGTACATCCACCCTCAGTCTTGTTCAGATCACGTGCGTCATTTCTGGACCGAGATCGAATTTGTGGCGACGGACTGAGGAAGGCCGGCAGCACTACGCATCGGCTCCGGAGCGGGGTTCTATGCAAAACTCATCTGGCCAAATAGGACACGAGGGAGGCGGCGGCGGCGGCGGCGGCGGCGGCGGCGGCGTCGGAGGCGCCTCAGGCCGAATTACCTCTTTCAACAGCTGCTGCACCGCCCACGGCTCTGTACCCAACAAGAGGGAAGCACACCGACCCAACAGCTGCTGCACCGCCCACGGCTCTGTACCCAACAAGAGGGAAGCACACCGACCCAACAGCTGCTGCACCGCCCACGGCTCTGTACCCAACAAGAGGGAAGCACACCGACCCAACAGCTGCTGCACCGCCCACGGCTCTGTACCCAACAAGAGGGAAGCACACCGACCCAACAGCTGCTGCACCGCCCACGGCTCTGTACCCAACAAGAGGGAAGCACACCGACCCAACAGCTGCTGCACCGCCCACGGCTCTGTATCCAACAAGAGGGAAGTACACCGACCCAACAGCTGCTGCACCGCCCACGGCTCTGTACCCAACAAGAGGGAAGCACACCGACCCAACAGCTGCTGCACCGCCCACGGCTCTGTACCCAACAAGAGGGAAGCACACCGACCCAACAGCTGCTGCACCGCCCACGGCTCTGTACCCAACAAGAGGGAAGCACACCGACCAAACAGCTGCTGCACCGCCCACGGCTCTGTATCCAACAAGAGGGAAGCACACCGACCCAACAGCTGCTGCACCGCCCACGGCTCTGTACCCAACAAGAGGGAAGCACACCGACCCAACAGCTGCTGCACCGCCCACGGCTCTGTACCCAACAAGAGGGAAGCACACCGACCCAACAGCTGCTGCACCGCCCACGGCTCTGTACCCAACAAGAGGGAAGCACACCGACCCAACAGCTGCTGCACCGCCCACGGCTCTGTATCCAACAAGAGGGAAGCACACCGACCCAACAGCTGCTGCACCGCCCACGGCTCTGTACCCAACAAGAGGGAAGCTGACGACAGAAGCTTGCTGCAAGGATGCGTAATGTTTTGAATTCCTTATACCAGTACAACGCCTTTTTGGGCGATGACGGAGCGGGCGCGCCCTAATAAAGACTAAAGCTAAAACAGGTTTGAAATATGAAACGGTACGGGAGCTTACGTGCGTATTGACTGTGTCCCAATGATGAGTAAAAGTGCAATAGTTTTACCGTGGTTATTACGAGCGAGCGCGAAGCGCTCGCTCGTCCTTCCGTGGTATACTCGTCCTTCCGTGGTATATGGGAACAATCTGATTATGAGCGGCCCGGCCCGACCCGACCCGACCCGTGGCGACGCTTTTGAGAAGCTCATATCTCTGCAACCACACGTCCGATTGACAAGCCGACTTCTTTGCTGGGCAGCCCCTATTCTGTATCTCGGGAACGGCTGAGCCGATTGTGTTCGAATTTGGTGCATGGTTAGGGACCTCTCAGCCGCCGCCTTTCCACAAGTCAGGGGTGGGGTGGCTTTGCATGTGCGCACGTGCACACCCCTATTATATATCTCTGGAACGGCTGAGCCGATTGTGTTCAAATTTAGTGTGCGTTTAGGGACCTCTCAGCCCCCATTTTCCCACGAGCCAAAGGTGGGTGCCTCTGCACGTGCGCACGTGCGCATCCTTTTTTGTATCTCAGAAACTACTTGCCCGATCAAGTTGACATTCCCCATAAATTTCTTTCGCGCTCGCTCGTTCATCGCCAACTACGGCGCCTTACTGGTACTCTAGTATGCAAATGAACGTTCAGCTGAATCGGGCCGGTAGTTTCAGAGATAGCAAATAGTTGTCCGCACGTGTAACATGCTATAATCGTTCATTCTTTCAAACAACCAGTAAACAGTGGAACCAGTTACCGGAAACCATACGTCAACTAGGACACAAAACATACAAAAAAGAACTTCGTGAGCAGCTAGGATTACCTGTCCCTCCATATTACTATACCGCGGGATCAAAGGAGGGGAACATATTACACACTCGTTTTCGCACAGACATGACGCATTTGAACTCACATTTATACAAAGTTCAAAAATGTCCAAGCCCTGCATGTGATTGTGGGTATAAAACTGAGAACCCTCGTCACTTCGTCCTTTCCTGTCCCAAGTACAAGAAACAACGAACGGAATTCATTAACAACATAACACAAATCACAGGGCCCTTATTTACCACCCAATCACAATCCGAACAGCTTCAAATCCTAATGCACGGCACAAATCTCTGCGGCGTTGACGGTCGGGCGGTGGCCCACGTGTTCCAAAAATTCCTACTTAACTCTGGTAGATTTGCCCACATATATTAACTCTAAGATAATGTGACTGGTGTCCGAGGCGAGTTGAGCGGCGTCTAGCAGCACTCGTTTCACGTTGCGGAGTGCTGGGTGTCTCGCGCTGCGGCGGCGGCTGGAGAAATCAATCCTTTGTTATGCCCCTTTCCCAGACGTGGTGCGCTGATTTAAGCGCATTGAGTGCTTCTGCACCATGTCTCCAAGTGTATTGCTGTAACTGCGCAAGTATGACCAATAAACGTGATGATGATGATGATGATGACGTGCGCAGTGAACACGTGCATAGTGACTGAAAAGTTCCGCCAAGCGCAAACCTCCTAACAGTCCTTCCTAAGCATGTATGTAAATTTTAACCCCGATAGGTCCAGCAGTTTCCGAGCTCTGAAATACGGTGGCGCACGTGCGCCCGTGCGCACGTGCTCTCTCTGTACGCCTCGGCAAGTGCTCTTCATGTACGCCTCGGCAAGTCTAAAGCATCTAATAGCCATGCCCTAACCTACATGCAAAATTTCAGCTCAATAGGTCCAGTAGTTTCGTAGATATAAAAAGGGGTCCGCACATGCGCACGTACCATGCAACTTCCGATTCATCATGTGGAATATTGCTAGGATGTCAGTCGGGAGCAGCACACCAAATTTCGCCATAATCGGCCTAGTAGTTCCTGAGATACATCATAGGGGTGTAACCCGACACCCTTACTTCTTCCACGTGCTCACGTGCGCTCACACCCTAAGTTTAAATTAGGCATGCAACATATGGGGCATCATTGGCTCTTATTGTACGCCAAATGTGACCCAGTTTGATCAAGTGATTTATCATTAGGCGCGATTTTCCTCTAAAAGCGGTGACTTGACCTGCCCCACTTTTGCGCGTGCCACGCGCTGTGGTGTCACTTTTATCAGAACGCACCATGCAAAAAAAAAATGATTTGATGAACCTATCCAATGGTGAAAACCCGATCTCAATCGGAACAGTGGTTGCAAAGTTATTAGCTTCCGAAAACCGTCTGAACGGGCGTGTCGGGCCGGGTCGGGCCGGATCGGGCCGGGCCGGGTCGGGCCGGGCCGGGTCGGGCCGGGTCGGGTCGGGCCGGGTCGGGTCGGGTCGGGCCGGGTCGGGTCGGGTCGGGTCGGGTCAAATGTAAATTTGTCTAGTAAGTTGACGAGACACCTCACGGACGCTTCGTGCCCGCTCGGTAATCAGTGACAAAGAGGAAACACAGCCCCGCACCTGCAGACCTCGGAAGCCTACGATAAGCAAACCTTTCTATACACTATTCTTCATTCAATTAATTCAAAAGATTCTGGAGAAGCCTTCGTGCCTTTGCAAAAACGATTACATGTAATCCTGTAACATGTTTAACACTTCACCTCTGCATCCAACCCATCCACTACGAGCTGTCCAGCAGAGCTTCGGAGACGAGAACCAGCACCCGACTGTCCCGCCCCGCTCCAGTTAACTCCACCGCGTCGGCAGGCACGTAGCCAGGATTTTTCTTAGGGGGTGGGACCACGTCGGTGGTAGAATCAAATTACGCTCCTCCACCATATGCTGTTGACCGGGGGGGGGGGGGGGGGGGTGGTGGTGACCGGGTCGTCAAATAATCTAATTTTATATAGTGTATTTTGTGTGTTGCTCACCCCCTTGGCTACGTCCCTGCACGTGAGTGATTGCAGCTAACAGATGACACTGGCTGTTGAGTGGCTCTCAAACTCTGTGGCGTGACCCTCAAACTCACTCCCGCGACCACTCTTAAGCCGGCGACTCTGCAGTCGAGCGGGTACGGTCAGCGCCTGGTGATGACAGAATCCAGCTGGCCAGCGGCTGGTGATGACAGCATCCAGCTGGCCAGCGGCTGGTGATCACAGCATCCGGCTGGTGAGTGGCTGGTGATGACGGCATCAGGCTGGTCAGTGGCTGGAGGCAGGCCTCCTGCGGGAAATCGGGCGCCATCGCCTTCACCGGACTGAGCTAATCAGTGATGACGACAGTGGCGGCTCCCAGCGGACCCACGCACGCAGAAACACCCGTCGATCGGCCGCGGGTCCGCTCCCACCGAGATGGGGGACATAATCTGAACAGCTATCGGAGCGGTGAATCCCGGCGGAGGGCAAACTTTGCTGCAATCGCAGCCCGATCAGAAAGTTATCCTAATTCCTAACAGAACTGAGGAGCAAACACACGTCAGAAAAATGAGAACAAGTTAAGGTTCATTTTGCGTTGCTGTACACACACCAAAAAGCATCTCTGCACGCAAAAATAAAAGCAGGCTAAAGCAAAATCATTCGTATAATTCAAATCAATGGCTCCGTTGTGGAGGCAAAAATTGGAACGTTTCACTATTTTAGCTCAATTACATCACAGGATAGCACACATAGTGCAACGCTTTCCCTTGCTGCCATGCCATGGCATAACATGCCTCGTTAATATATGTGGTACACATCGTCCGGACGCATGTTGATTGTGCTGGCAAATACCGGTAAGTGCATACGGTTGGTGCGTGAGTGTACAAACCATGTGAACAAATCTGATCAATATGTAAACAGAGTAACGAAAAAATGTCAACTTACATTTTATACAATCATAATACATTTGTATAGTTTGGAGTAATAATCACATCCCTAATGCACCCTTGTCAAAGTAGGGATCATTAAATCGAACTCGACATGACTCATCCAAGGATCATGTTTAACCAATCATCTGTGAGCGAGCAATCAACATTTAAAGGGAACAGTTCACCTTTAACATGGGGTTTTGAGTTGAGATAGCCAAGTTGTAGTCCATGCTCGAAAATGGACTTGGGAAGCTTTCACATCTTCATAGATACCCCTCAATTAATTAAAATTGGCTTACCGGAGTCCTAGAAGCCTGGACGAGTATCCGTCGTGGGCTCCCATCGCTGATTGGCTGATTTGACGTATGATTATGACGTATAGTTTGGGGAATAAGCATTATAAACATTGAAATATATAGCGCTGGACAAGAACATGCTGTTTCAGTATCTTATTCCTTTCATTGCACGAATTAACTTTGAGAGATATATCGCTAAAATCGTCTATAAACACTTTTCTCAGCAATATTCTTAGGGAAATTATACGTCACGCACGTGCAGATGTTCTGATTCCGCATTAATTAACTCCATTCAGAGGAAAACATCTGAATTGGAACCAAATAACTGACATAAATTATTCAAAGCTGCTGCGAGGAACATGATTAGCGTTATCCATAATATCGGAATCAGTGACCTTATCCTCGTTGCTTTTTATATTATTTAAGAAGAGAAAACTTTAAAAAATACTTGTTTATTGATATTTCGGCCGCAAGCCTTTTTCAAAATTACATCTATGAATATGTCCATAGATGTAATTTTGAAAAAGGCCTGCGGCCGAAATATCAATAAACAAATCATTTTTAAAGTTTTCTCTTCTTAAATAATATTTATAAAAAAACGAAGATAAGATCACTGATTCCGATGTCATTGATAACACAAATAACTGACATTATACATTGCTTTTTCCGCGTTCATGTATATTTGTATGGCTTACTAGTAACATGCTAATTCATTTATAGCTTCTCTCAATCATTTCCTGATACTTTTTCAAGGTGGACTGTTTCCTTTAAGAGTGCCATCATCACAGCGAATGATTTACCGTCACGAAAAAAACTGCGCTCTCAGCCCACACGAATAGGCGATTATAAGCCATCTTTCTATAAAGCTTCCGTAACGCGAGCCCGGCGTGGTCGCGGCGGGGCAGCGAGCGGGGCGGTGGCGGGGCAGCACCGGCCAGATCTGGCTGCGGCTGATAAGACCACGCCCTCGCCCCGGAAGCGGGGTCATCAGGGAGCCCGGAAGGCTCGCTGGATATAATTGGAAGCAGAGACACCGCCATTACGAACCATCTGGACCAAATGACGGCCGGCGAGTGTTACGCTCAACTGGTGTGGATGATCAGTGG
>JAXIVJ010008809.1:10000-30000 GCA_036785665.1 Chirona hameri | reverse complement strand
CAGAGACAGAGACAGAGACAGAGACAGAGACAGAGACAGAGACAGAGACAGAGACAGAGACAGAGACAGAGACAGAGACAGAGACAGAGACAGAGACAGAGACAGAGACAGAGACAGAGACAGAGACAGAGACAGAGACAGAGACAGAGACAGAGACAGAGACAGAGACAGAGACAGAGGCAGAGGCAGAGACAGAGACAGAGACAGAGACAGAGACAGAGACAGAGACAGAGACAGAGACAGACAGACAGATAGATAGATAGATAGATAGATAGATAGATAGATAGATAGATAGATAGATAGATAGATAGATAGATAGATAGATAGATAGATAGATAGGATAGATATATATATATATATATATATATATATATATATATATATATATATATATATATATATATATATATATATATATATAGATCTATATATATATATATATATATATATATATATATATATATATATATATATATATATATATATATATATATATATATATATAGATAGATAGATAGATAGATAGATAGATAGACATATAGATATATCGATATATAGATCAATAGATAGATAGATAGATAGGATAGTCTAGTGTCCAGGATATACTGAGATCTATAAGGTCGGACGGTAACCAATAGCACCGATGGTACACGTATTCGTCTGGCTGCGTACCTCGGTGTGTTGGTGATAGTTAGTCCGGGACCCTCACCGGTGGTCTGCCAGCGCTCGTGGTGTGTTGGTGATAGTTAGTCCGGGACCCTCACCGGTGGTCTGCCAGCGCTCGTGGTGTGTTGGTGATAGTTAGTCCGGGACCCTCACCGGTGGTCTGCCAGCGCTCGTGGTGTGTTGGTGATAGTTAGTCCGGGACCCTCACCGGTGGTCTGCCAGCGCTCGTGGTGTGTTGGTGATAGTTAGTCCGGGACCCTCACCGGTGGTCTGCCAGCGCTCGTGGTGTGTTGGTGATAGTTAGTCCGGGACCCTCACCGGTGGTCTGCCAGCGCTCGTGGTGTGTTGGTGATAGTTAGTCCGGGACCTTCACCGGTGGTCTGCCAGCGCTCGTGGTGTGTTGGTGATAGTTAGTCCGGGACCCTCACCGGTGGTCTGCCAGCGCTCGTGGTGTGTTGGTGATAGTTAGTCCGGGACCCTCACCGGTGGTCTGCCAGCGCTCGTGGTGTGTTGGTGATAGTTAGTCCGGGACCCTCACCGGTGGTCTGCCAGCGCTCGTGCCTCGTGGTGTGTTGGTGATAGTTAGTCCGGGACCCTCACCGGTGGTCTGCCAGCGCTCGTGGTGTGTTGGTAATAGTTGGTCCGGGACCCTCACTGGTGGTCTGCCAGCGCTCGTGGTGTGTTGGTGATAGTTAGTCCGGGACCCTCACCGGTGGTCTGATAGCGCTCGTGGTGTGTTGGTGATAGTTGGTCCGGGACCCTCACCGGTGGTCTGCCAGCGCTCGTGGTGTGTTGGTGATAGTTAGTCCGGGACCCTCACCGGTGGTCTGCCAGCGCTCGTGGTGTGTTGGTGATAGTTAGTCCGGGACCCTCACCGGTGGTCTGCCAGCGCTCGTGGTGTGTTGGTGATAGTTAGTCCGGGACCCTCACCGGTGGTCTGCCAGCGCTCGTGGTGTGTTGGTGATAGTTAGTCCGGGACCCTCACCGGTGGTCTGCCAGCGCTCGTGGTGTGTTGGTGATAGTTAGTCCGGGACCCTCACCGGTGGTCTGCCAGCGCTCGTGGTGTGTTGGTGATAGTTGGTCCGGGACCCTCACCGGTGGTCTGCCAGCGCTCGTGGTGTGTTGGTGATAGTTAGTCCGGGACCCTCACCGGTGGTCTGCCAGCGCTCGTGGTGTGTTGGTGATAGTTAGTCCGGGACCCTCACCGGTGGTCTGCCAGCGCTCGTGGTGTGTTGGTGATAGTTGGTCCGGGACCCTCACCGGTGGTCTGCCAGCGCTCGTGGTGTGTTGGTGATAGTTAGTCCGGGACCCTCACCGGTGGTCTGCCAGCGCTCGTGGTGTGTTGGTGATAGTTAGTCCGGGACCCTCACCGGTGGTCTGCCAGCGCTCGTGGTGTGTTGGTGATAGTTAGTCCGGGACCCTCACCGGTGGTCTGCCAGCGCTCGTGGTGTGTTGGTGATAGTTGGTCCGGGACCCTCACCGGTGGTCTGCCAGCGCTCGTGGTGTGTTGGTGATAGTTGGTCCGGGACCCTCACCGGTGGTCTGCCAGCGCTCGTGGTGTGTTGGTGATAGTTAGTCCGGGACCCTCACCGGTGGTCTGCCAGCGCTCGTGGTGTGTTGGTGATAGTTAGTCCGGGACCCTCACCGGTGGTCTGCCAGCGCTCGTGGTGTGATGGTGATAGTTAGTCCGGGACCCTCACCGGTGGTCTGCCAGCGCTCGTGGTGTGTTGGTGATAGTTAGTCCGGGACCCTCACTGGTGGTCTGCCAGCACTCGTGGTGTGTTGGTGATAGTTAGTCCGGGACCCTCACCGGTGGTCTGCCAGCGCTCGTGGTGTGTTGGTGATAGTTGGTCCGGGACCCTCACCGGTGGTCTGCCAGCGCTCGTGGTGTGTTGGTGATAGTTAGTCCGGGACCCTCACCGGTGGTCTGCCAGCGCTCGTGGTGTGTTGGTGATAGTTAGTCCGGGACCCTCACCGGTGGTCTGATAGCGCTCGTGGTGTGTTGGTGATAGTTAGTCCGGGACCCTCACCGGTGGTCTGCCAGCGCTCGTGGTGTGTTGGTGATAGTTAGTCCGGGACCCTCACCGGTGGTCTGCCAGCGCTCGTGGTGTGTTGGTGATAGTTGGTCCGGGACCCTCACCGGTGGTCTGCCAGCGCTCGCGGTGTGTTGGTGATAGTTGGTCCGGGACCCTCACCGGTGGTCTGCCAGCGCTCGTGGTGTGTTGGTGATAGTTAGTCCGGGACCCTCACCGGTGGTCTGCCAGCGCTCGTGGTGTGTTGGTGATAGTTAGTCCGGGACCCTCACCGGTGGTCTGCCAGCGCTCGTGGTGTGTTGGTGATAGTTGGTCCGGGACCCTCACCGGTGGTCTGCCAGCGCTCGTGGTGTGTTGGTGATAGTTAGTCCGGGACCCTCACCGGTGGTCTGCCAGCGCTCGTGGTGTGTTGGTGATAGTTAGTCCGGGACCTTCACCGGTGGTCTGCCAGCGCTCGTGGTGTGTTGGTGATAGTTAGTCCGGGACCCTCACCGGTGGTCTGCCAGCGCTCGTGGTGTGTTGGTGATAGTTAGTCCGGGACCCTCACCGGTGGTCTGCCAGCGCTCGTGGTGTGTTGGTGATAGTTAGTCCGGGACCCTCACCGGTGGTCTGCCAGCGCTCGTGGTGTGTTGGTGATAGTTAGTCCGGGACCCTCGCCGGTGGTCTGCCAGCGCTTGTGTGAAGGTGCAGGGCACTGCAGTGTACTACATGACCTCGACGGCTCCACGTGTATCAACAAATAGTAATCCGAGTATTGTTTTATGGCATGGGCGTAACCACCACTGGGGACGGGGGGAGGGGGGGGGGGAGGGGGACGCGTCCCCCGACTTTTTCAGATTTTAACATTACGCCTATGGGCGTTGCATGGAAAGAATCGACTCCAAAGTGCCTCCTCCCCCCCCCCTTTCGGAAGGTGGTTACGCCCATGTTTTATGGCATAGCTCAGACTGACAAACCTCCAGCAACAATTTTACGTCAGGAATTGACCAGCACTACTGTCCGATTTTTGTTTCCTGGGGACCAAATAGCAGCATCGATTTAACATTGAAAAATATAATGTGTTGATTTTTTCTTCTATAGACTGGTTACAGACTAATCTACTGGTGACGAAATTCAACTTTGCCCCATATTGATGGGCGTGAGAACACAGAGACAGCCACATATCAAAGTGCTTAACAAGAATATTCAGTCTTTGCCGGCATAGACGTTAAGCATATAAACTATGAATACTGCAGCTTTAACTCTGCGTAAGTATGCTCAATGACATTCGTTCAAATGTAAAATACAAATAGTGCAAGCCGGTGCTGAAGAGCAATTAAATGCAAAACAAAAACTGAAGACAAGTCACGCTCAGCCCCCACCTGCTGGTGACCCGCGAGCTGTCAATACGCGGCGCCATCATCAACCCGCACACGTTCCCGCGGGCCACGGCGCTGGCGGCGGCGCTCGGCCAGCGCTACCTGGCGCTGCCGAAGCTCGGCGTGCAGCTGTTTAAGCTGGACCAGCACCAGGAGGCGATGGAGAAACTAAAAAAGGGGGAGATCTCCAAGGCAATGTTCGCGCTGGATGATACACTCTAGTACATGCCTGGAGACGGGCATGAGGAAGAAAGGGAAGAGCTCAGAGAAAAGCAAGATGGTGATTCGGATTGGTGTGGAGGAAACATAAATACTTGATATTTTTCAGAGGAAAGGAAGAAATTTGGTTGGCTTTTAATTGGCTGACAAATAAAGTCATTATGTTTCAATCATCATTTGAAATCTACTTGAAAAGCAAAGCGAGTTAGGTATGCATGTAGAGTATTTGCCAGCCACGCCACAGTCAACGTAGAAAATGTCATCATAATGGGATACGAAGCTTCTAGATGTGAGTCAGCGGTGTGCACGCGCGCACATGCTGTATGTGATGTAGTTGAATGGAAATAATGTCTTTTTTACCCGCAAAAATCGAGTTATTACTTGCAATTTCAAGAGGAGACTAATTTATAAGCGCTCGCTCCACGTTGTTTAACTGCGGTGCTAAGAAAATGTCCTGTAATGAAGAATCGGTCCCCTCAATTTATTTTAACTTAATTACGTCCCATGACTTTTTTCAACCTAGGGGTACAAAATATATATACATGCTTTATTTATTGTAAGTTTAATTAAACTTCACTTAGTCCAACAACCAATAAACACTTAGGGAAATAGGTGACTTCAAATTACGTCCAAATGAATGTAAGATCACTGCATTTTGGTATCATAAATACGTAGTGTGATCTATTGGCTATTCAAGAGCCAATAGATCACACTACGAGCAAGAGCGGCTACATGGAAGCAGCAGTTCGCTAAAATTATCGATTTTTCCAAATAATTGCAAAAGGCATTTTGCCCCATGTCCGGGTAAAACTCCCCCACTCATGTACAAAACGCGTTCAGTGTAAATTATCGATTGTTTTGCTTTTATTAAAGAACCCTACCTTGTACGTTCGTGCCTTTTTGCAAGTGCCCATCAATAATATGCCTGAGTTTATTTTATTCACTTCGCGAGCCATAAAGGGCAATACAATTCCACCCTCACTCCGGACACCCGGATTTTCGATGCACTACCGCTCTGTGTGGGTACTAGTTGGCACCTTCGGTCCTGAACCAATTAAAAGCGTAGCCAGTGGATTTACCACAACGTAAACAAAAAATGAAACATCATCAAAATTATTCCACCGGATCCATCCCGCCCGTATCGTTTTACTTTAGTTCCTACATAGGTCACACACCTATGGCCTTTCTCATAAAGGTTTGGTAGTACAATTTTGTAGTATAGTTGTAAGATTGTGTAGTAAAGTTGTAAAATTGTGTTTCATAAAGCAAAAACTACTACTTACTACACTCGAGACTTTACAACTTTACAACTCTACTATGTTACTACTAGTTAGTAAGCAAATTGACGCGTTCTGTTTCATAATGGTCAGCTGATTTTCCGACGGTAGTAGAATTGTAAAAAAAAAATACAACTCTACTACCAAATAAACACATGCTCCTTTCCGTAGTAAAAACTTATGGACCAGCCAGTCTTTATCTCGCCCTATACCTACCACTCGTGAACGGTATGGAATATGAGAGAAGAGAGAGGAGAAGAAACAGACGAATATTTAGAGAACGGCTCAACATGACGTAAATAATTCACAATCATGTGTAAGATGAATCTTAGAATATGCTCACCTCCTTCCTCTCTCGGATTTCTTTAAACAGCGCTGTCTTCTTTGTCCGCTTCAGCGTATTAGGTTTCATAGTAGATAGTAGTACTTAGCAATTTAATATAACAGAAAGTGAATGAAGTAAAAAGCGACAAGAAACCAAAGCAAACTCAATTCGCGGTGCATCACACTGTTGATTTAATTTGTGCAGCAATCCAAGGTCATATCCTTTTGTAATGTTCTTGACTACTACCTTTTAAGTTTGGCTATTTTAAATTGTTTCGTTTGTTCTTTAGGTTTGTTGTTTTCGTTTTCATACAATGATATATTTCCTTTTAAAAATATTAGAATGCTTTTTCGTATTTCGTTTCATTTTTACCAATATATCACAGCAATTTATAAAGTCCTTGTTTTGTCTTTCACGCAGCAGATTACTATCATGTCATTTTTACTAACCTACAACAATACAAAGTACTACGCTTTATGAAACACGCGACAGTGGTAAGTAGTAAACTTGAAACTACAATTCTACTACAGTAATAAGATTGTGAAAATTATTTATGAGAAAGGCTACAGGTCAGAGAATCTACCAGAAACAGTGGCAGGCGGTGTTCTCCAACCAAACCTTAGAGGACTCTAAACAAATATCGAATTAAAAAAGCATCGGTTTGCATTTTGCAGAATCTTCTATATATATCAGCCGTTGCAAAAGCCCCTGTAACTTGTTATTATCTGAAGGGTCCTAAGACCGGCATATGTCCCTCTCAGGCCTAGGGAAGACCCTCTCAGGACTGACAAGGATACACACCCAATGAGATACAAGGTGAGAGGGGTAAAACGCCCGGGGCGTTTTACCCTCGCTGCTATTTATATGGCTTTGTACCAGGGGCGTTTTATCTCTGGTGGTCCGAGGGCCTCACAATCAAATTTGTTGCACATAGCGACGATATACGCCATTGCTGCCGCAACATTTTGGAACCACAAGAAATCCAATAAAGCCTAGATACTAGTGATACCCATATAACCGTATTAACTCAAATATATCAGGCACTAACATCTTATGAACTAATCGCAAAACACAATTCAAACGGGACAAAAACGGAGGGGAGGGACTCACTCCGGTGTCCATTGGCGAATCGTCTCTCGGAAGAAGCGACCAAAGCTAGGCAATCATTTGATGGTTGTAAGGGTCCATCCCAATGATCCCTCGAGGAAGGCAAATGTGAATTCTAGGCGGGGGCGTTTAACCCAGGGGGCGTATTCCCCACAATTACCCTAAAGTGTATCTTTTTCACTAATACGCTTTCGGTTTGCTCGAAATATCATCGATATCTAGTGTATGCGGTTTGTTATTTCCGCCACCAGTCTCGCCGCATGTGTTTCTTTTGTGTCTGCCTCTGAGCTTGACAAGTCTATACAAGAGTTGGTTACAAATCAAACGCAACAAAAGCGCCACTGCTATCGCACTGAATACAGATAAAGACACTTCAGTGTGCTTGATCCATAAAATACTTACTTAAAGTTTTTCATTTGTTGGAATCATAGAAGTTATTTTATCTTCAAAACGAAATTTCGCAAATTGTATATCACATCTACAGGACAAGACGTTATTGAAGAAAATAAATTATCTCCCTTTATCTCTCTGACAATCATTGTTAGCAGATGGACAGAGATTGGCAGATTTATCTCCACACAGAGATCTGCCAATCTCCACACAGAGATTGGCAGATTTATCGGATGTGTAGTTTTAGAGATACGATAGCTGATAGTTGCGCACTGATAGCTCGTGCGCGCGTGCAATAAGAGCGTGACAAATTCACTTGCCCCCTGGAATGGCCGGGCTTGAAAATTTGCAAACAAATTTGGGCTTGAAAAAAATTGAGAATTTGCTTGAAAAAACAAGTGAGATTGCATTTCATGAGCATGTTCATATAGAGTTAAAACTGTGCTATATGCATAGTTTTTCAGCTTCCATAATATTCCAGACTGAAATATTTTTGCTAAAGCTGAGCACAATCAGATTTAGTACCACATCAGGATAAACGGTGCGAGGTCCATTTCTGAAAAAGCGAATGCCCCGGTAGAAGAAGTTCTGGCGCTGGAAACTTCATGTTTCGGTTCATGTTTTCATCAACCGAGAGAAAGTCCTTTAAGCAGTTTAATATTCAACACTCCAAAATGTTCTACATCCGCTAGAACGACAGTAGTGCATAATACGCATGGCGTGTTATGTGCATGTTCTACATCCGCTAGAACAACGACAGTAGTGCATAATACGCATGGCGTGTTATGTGCATGTTCTACATCCGCTAGAACAACGACAGTAGTGCATAATACGCATGGCGTGTTATGTGCATGGCAAGCAACTGGCCTTGCTTTACAATTTATTTTAGACAAAAATACAATTACCGTAACAACCGTTGTATTTGTCTACCAAGTATACTTGGTACATACACTATATTTATACATACACTATATTTTCCTCTGAAAAGAAGTCTCAAATATTTTTTCCTCCACACCAATCCGAATCACCATCTTGCTTTTCTCTGAGCTCTTCCCTTTCTTCCTCATGCCCGTCGCCAGGCGTGTACTAGAGTGTATCATCCAGCGCGAACATTGCCTTGGATATCTCTCCCTTCTTTAGTTTCTCCATCGCCTCCTGGTGCTGGTCCAGCTTAAACAGCTGCACGCCGAGCTTCGGCAGCGCCAGGTAGCGCTGGCCGAGCGCCGCCGCCAGCGCCGTGGCCCGCGGGAACGTGTGCGGGTTGATGATGGCGCCGCGTATTGACAGCTCGCGGGTCACCAGCAGGTGGGGGCTGAGCGTGATGCGGCCCTCTGGCGGCGCCACGCCGAACAGGCAGAGGGCGCCTCCTTTGCGCAGGTAGCCGGCAGCCTGCTCGATGGCCGGGCAGAACCCGCTGCAGTCGATCACGGTGTCCACGCCGTCAGCGGCCACCTCGTCCTCCGACATGGCCTCGAACGTCGCCGCCAGCTCGCCGGGACTTACGGCGCGGTAGCCGAGCTGCAGCTCGTCGACGAAGCGGCGCCGCGCCGGGGACGGCTCGCTGACGGTGACGTCCGCCACGCCGCGGTGGTGCAGCACGCAGGCAGTCAGCAGGCCGATGATGCCGGCGCCGAGGATCACCACTCGGCCGTGCGTCGGGATGGGCGCGAACAGATCATGCGCGTGCAGCAGACAGGAGAGCGGCTCGCAGAGCGCGGCCGTCTGCAGCGGCACGCCGGCCGGCACCCGGTGGATCGAGGCCTCGGCCGCCACCACCGCCTCCGCCCAGCCGCCGTGACGCCAAAAGCCAAGCGCGTCGTTGGCGCCATGAGTCGCGCAAAAGTGAACGCCACCCAGCTTGCAGACGCGGCAGACACCGCAGCCGCGGTTCGGGTCGACGGCGACGCGGTCTCCGACGGTGACGGTGGTGACTTGGGCGCCGACGGCGGCCACCACGCCACTCAGCTCGTGCCCCATCGTCTGCCAGCGCTGAGCCATCGGGAAGTGGCCCGACAGCGCGTGCAGGTCGGTGCCGCACACGCCGGCGAACGCCACACGCACGATGACGTCATCCGGCGCACTGATGACGGGCCAGGGCACGTCACGCACCTCGAGACGCCGCTCCGGCTGCAGGAACTGCAGTGCCTTCATGGTGATGCTGCGGACGATCAGTAGAGACTGGGAGCACCGGGCGGCGGACGGTGAGCGGTCGCTGACTGGCGGGGAGCGGCACCGCGCAGGGCCGCTGCGATCCAGACCGCTGTATATGCTCATCATGCGCCTTACATAATCCATGACACAGTCCAGGCCAAGGCACCGTCTGTTGGGTCGCGCCGCGGTTACACACGGACTGTTTGTACAACAAATAAGACTGGTGTGGAGATATGGAGGGCGGGCATTCGAAGCAAGTGGGCGGATCAACACGGTTGATAATTCTGTGTTCAATATTTATCATCAATCATTCAAACTGTGGTCATGAAATTATGGGAAAAGTTTCCTGTTTTTTCCTCGTATTTCCGTTCATGCAACTGATGTTTTCCAGAATACGTTTTCCTGAATAACATATTCGCATTCCTGTCAACATTCACATCGTTTGGTCTATTTTGCTCGTCGCTTCAAGACGTAGGTAATCAAGCGCCAAACCGCTGCTTGTTTGCTATTACATATATCATATAAACATCAACACCACGAAGACCTCATTTGCGGGGAGGTCTTCGGAATACACACGCAGTGCCAAAGCCCACACGTTTGCACGTAATTGACTTAGCTAGGGAAACTAATATTAGAAAAGAAGGAGGTTTAAATTGTCCATGGTAAGTATTTTGCTAAGTTGGCATGTGTGTTAGCAAGTAAACAAAAATATTGTCATTTGGTTAATGACTATGCAATATGCTAAATGTAAAACATGTATAGCAATGTGCTAAATGTAAATGCAAAGCGTTTTTCAGTGGCTTCGTTTTACGTTGATGGTTCTTCGGCCAATAAGCAGATTTTGATTATTAACACGGGTACTAGACGGACTCTGAGAGTTATGTGCACTGGAGTACAATTCGAAAATGGGGTTGGGGACAGATGTTAGGTTTTTGTGCATACACACACAACTCATACACAACTTAGACCGCCTTCTGTCCTAAAACTACCCCTTAACCTATCGTATTTTTTAAAGAAACATTCTTCATTTTATTTGTGACGTCACGACTATAGCGATTTGTGACGGCGCTTGCGACGCATGCGCCATTAGTGGACTTGGTGTGTGGTCATATAACAACGCTGGCGGATATTGTAGGTTTGGGGGCCGGGTCGCTCAGTTGGTAGAGCGTCGGACTCGGAATCAACACCAAGGGTTCCGGGTTCGAGTCTGGCTACTGGCACAAGTCATTCGGTTCCCCGCCCCGGAGGGGAGTGGTTCTCCTCCCCACCCGCGGCGGCATATAGCTATAGGCTGGACTACGGGGTGGGCGAGAATCACTCCCCTCCCAACCCCCCCTCCAAAAAAAAAAATGTAAGTTAGGAAAATATGATTGAGACAGAGTTATTAGGATTCCTTTTAGGTACGTTACCCTCTTCCTGGCCAATATAAGTATGACATATATGATTAATTTTTGCGTTGTATTTATGTGAAGTTTCAGGCATGCGCCTACTTCGTTAAACGTCAATTTAAGGAGGAACCCCATTCCCGTATTCCCTTTTGCATGGTAAGAATCGGCTTGAGAAGACGATATGCCCTTGCATCTCTGAAGAGCTTCCACCTCTCCTGGAGGGTTTTAATTGGATCATAAATGAAACGTTTAGTCATTTTTAAACATGATACCGTATTTCCACTCTCTAGCTTATTTACATCTCCATATCCAAGCATCGTATTTCCTTCGATCAACCAGGTGTTTTGCAGCGAAAGCGGTTATCTGTTGCCGGGCGGTGTTAGCTTGATGACGTCTCTCACTAACCTGCGCAGAAAACATGCGCAGTAGGAACGAAGCCCTCAGTGTGGAACAGTGGAACAGTTAAATTCTCACCCAATAAATATATTGCTGAGGAGCATGATAGGCGGTGACTCACCCCCTGTCATGCTCCTCAGAATACCTATCTAAGCCAGAAATTTATGGATGTGCTCGATCTCAGATTACAATTTCGACAATATTGACGCGGGAGGCGGGAGTGGCGCGTAATTCGGCGGAAGAATAACAGAACTAGCATAATACAATTAGCATTAGCCAAATTAACTAACAAGGCAATACAAATCAACTTAGTAAATCGGCTATTACTACATTGAAATAAAATGCAGCTAAAAAATATAAAAAAAATAGCAGACCCCGCAGTTGCTTAGCAACTGTTCACTAGTAACCGGGGATTGTTTGTATGGAAAGATTGGCCATTGAGAAGAACTAGTGTTCGCTGAAAATGCCCACGTGCGGCCGCAGGGGGGGGGGGGGGCACGGGGCCATGGCCCTTTGGCATTCAAGGGGGGGGGGGGGGGGGGGGCAACGTATCTTTTGCCCCCCCCCCCCTGCTCGATGAATCGTAATGGTACAAATTGCCTTTGCAGCAGTCATAATCCAGCTATCCACAATACAAAAACTGGACAATTTCGCGGCATTACACAAGTTTCGCCATTGCTTTTACAAATTTGGAAAATAGGAAAATTAATTCCATTAACCCGCGCACTGCAGGGGGGGTTGATTTCCGCCCCCCCTCAGGTTTTTCAAAGATAGCGAAAAAAGGGCGGCGCGCAGCGCCGCCGGGTTTTGACACACCTGTTCGGACATCCATTGCGCACACTTTGAAAAACAAAATAGCCTCGGGTCATCTCAGGTCAGGTCACCAGACCAGGTCAAGTGACCCCACCTCCAAAAATGTTTGCAGTTGTGCCAAAGCCAGAGTTTTTCACCTATCAGTTTGAAACTTACAGGATGTCATGAGGGCATAAGTACTTACAATTTGGTTATCTCGGAATTTTATATCGGTGACTTAAGGTCAGGGCAATTTCGTAACCTTCCCATAATAAGTCAATGGGGAAATATACAAATGCTTCCTATTTCAAGGATATGCATGATATTAGTCCAAGTACTTCTGGATCATGTTATTATAGGATATTCTTGATGATCCAAGTGTAATTTTTGTTCAGTGACCCCTATTGGGTTATTTGAGGTCATACGAGGTCACCATCACTTTTTTTTTGTTAATAACTCCCGACATAATGAAGATAGAGAAGTAAAACAGACATCAATGTGTTTATCTTGTCGAGATACGTCTTCCCATATGCAACATGCCCTACTTGGGTCACCACTTGACCTTGACCTGAGGTCAATTTGTTAAGTTGACTTAACAAGCTCACCATGTATATCATTCAAAGCGCCTTGACAAGATAAACACAATGGCGTAAACACTTTCTGTTACCTTTATTAAGTAAAAAGTTAATAGCAAAACACGATTTAGCAAAAAACGGGATTTTTCTTTTTGACCTCTGGAGCCTCAAATATTGACCTGAGATCAAATCTGAGGACACCTTAGCGATTGCAAATTTCACTGGCTGGTGTTTGATTTTTTCCGTTTGTTTCTAACTAGCATCGTTTCTGAGATATATGGGAATTTCTGGAGCGATGTCCTAAAACAGGAAAAACTGGAAAATTTGACCTTTTATGACCTCTGGTGACCTCAATTTTGACCTGACCTAAAACAACACTGAAATACTTTTGATAGAACATGTATCAAGCTATCAAATGCCTTTTCCGCTTCTCGCTACGTAGCGTAGGTTTCGAGATCTCAGGGAGGGGAGGGGGGGGGGGGGGGGGGGGGGGGGGGGGCGGAAATTAACCCCCCCTGCAGTTCGTGTTCGGCGCAAAGCCCCTGCAGTGCGCGGGTTAAATGTCTGGCAGAGGCTCTCGTTGTCGGTAGTCGGTACCTAATTGCTGGCTCCAGGGCCCACTCCCTTAATAAAATGTTAACTTTCAAGCGTGCTACAGATACAGATACAGACTTTTATTAAGGTCGTCCACATGTGCCTGTGGCTATTAGAACCTCTCGTCATAAGTTAAAACACACAGGAAAAATGGTCAGAACAAGCATACAATGCAATTACACAAGTAAAAACAAAAATAAAAAACGCTGATCCACGCAAACACGTACACACACACTCATACAATCAGTTAAATAAAACCCGCCGGCATGACGGTGAGAAGCGCCGGAAATTTTTTGTTTCTGACCCCCAAAATAAGAAGATTAGAATTTTTTGTTTTTTGTTTTGTGAATTTGAAAAGTGAATTTCTTAAGCTCGAATACCAAAAGAAGGCGACCGGCCCAAATCCGCGGAGAAAAAAATGGGATACCTTTTTGCCACAAAAAGAAACCCCCCACCCCCACGGAGAGAGGCTGGACCGCCAGTGCCAACTTGTTAGACCAAACAAGTAATAGTGGGGACCAGGCCAGAATCATCTATTACAGTCATCTTCCCAAAGGCTCCTCCAGATGCACAGGAACCATTTATGCGCGAAAAAGTCAGTCTGCCTCTTTCTTGCTGCTTTCAAACCATTTACACTGTCAATGGTTGTTTGTTAAAGGGAGTGTGGCTACTGCCTACTCACATCGCTTATTTGGGGAACAACATAATTTAGAACATAATTTTCTGAATTGAACCATGACTTAATTTCTTCAGATTCACCCTAGTTGCTGAGATATTCCAAAGACTACAGGAACGTGATGGAATCACAACATTATCGGGTAGACTCTAGAAAGCTTACCACTATAGAAGCATTACTAATATCGAAATATGGATCCAAATTTGCTAGCATATCGTTAGCGCCGGCCAATAGCAATTCGACAACACAGCTCGTGCGCGATGATAGCAGCAGCCGAACAGTACCGTCTGTCCCCTACTCGCAACGCTTGATAGCCGTTTTGACGCAATTTTTCGACGAAGATATCAATTTAGAGCTTCGAAACTTGCACATAATAAAGTTCACAGCGGCAAGAACATGCTGTTCAAAACTTGTCCCTCTGTCTCTATCTATTGGTTTGATTGCGCTCAATAACAAGTACCTACTATGGCATGAAATCAACATGACAGATGCTGCAAAGGATTAAATACACGCATACAAAATGGGGGACATTTTTTCGTCATTTCAGCCCCCCCCACTCAAAAATTATCGGCGATGCCCCTGATCATTGTGGCCTGTGGTATTCACTGTGTGATTTAATTATGCTGCATCCCTCTAGTGCAAAAATCCGTTGTTTCGAAGACAAAATAAGATGGAAGCAATCGATGCGGTAGCATTTCAATATGGTAATTTGACGCAGTCGCTGGTTTTCTGAATCGGACACCTATCTCTATGCTGTGACCGTAATTTTATTATCTTAAGTGCGCTGTTTTACACATCCTTTTTCCTCTGTTTATAGTGGCAATCGTTTTGTTGATATCGAAACAAAAAATAAGAAAAAGAATATAAGTGAAAATTCAACTAAAAGGGCTCCATTTGTGAATTTTATCGTATCCAACAATCAAACCAATAGCTTCTTACCGTAAGAAGAATATTTTTGACATTCCATAACAGTGGGTACACTCCAGGTAGTCAGAGTAAAGGCGGCCGTAAGCAGCGCATTCGGTGGCCGATATCACTGCGAAATTCCGCCTCGGAAAATTGCGGCGACACCGCGGAATGTCGTCCTTGTTCTGGCGGATTCGGCGCTGTCTGCTCGCGAGATTCCGCCCCACCGACCTACAGCATGTCGCATCCTGTCCCTACAGCCTGTCCCAAGGTAACTTAATTATGGTCATTTTTCGACGAAGGTTTAGAACCACGACAGTTTAGAACCACGACACTTTTACATAATAATTCTCACAGCGGCAAAAACATGCTCTGCAAAATTTGTAACCTCTATCTTGCATAGATTCGCCACTGTTAGCCTGATACGTTTGTGTTGTCCGCGGTTCCGCGTCGTTCAGTCGCGGAAAAAGCTCGTACGGGCCAGCTTTTTACGCCATTCCGCCAGCGGACACTCGGCGCGTTTAGCTTGCGTTTTTCATCGTTTCGGCTGACGCAGACGCGGAAAATCGCTGCAGATGCGCGGCAAGTCGTAGCGATATCGCGGCCTCCGCGCACCGAATCGCCCAGTGTGCGACCGCCTTTACAGTTACATGTGTATACCGTAAATATTATCATATGTACTATTGAGCGCCGACTGTCACCGGCCATGGTGTTTTACTATCCGAAGCTAATGTATATAAATTAATTAAATTAAATTATTTTATATAATTAATTACAAACTAAATTAATTTTAATACTTTTCACCATATCGAGATGTGCAACCAGGAAAAGGGGTTACCTGAGGCTTAGTAGCTCCAATCACGGTCTGGTTCCAATATACAAATTTCGTTTTCCACGACCTAAATTTAACTTTTCATGCCACTTTGCGGCGTTACATCGGTGGTCATCGTCATCGTCTTCGTTCGTCGTAACGCTGAATTGAGTGAAGTGAATAGCATTTTAGCTTCTTATCCTCTACATGACCCACCGTCTATATTTCTGGGTTTGATCAGGCAAACCCGTAAAAATTTCGCGCAGCTTCGCGGCGCTCAATAACAAGTACCTACTATAACATGAAATCAACATTAAACATGCTGCAAAGGATTAAATACACGCATACAAAATGGGGGACATTTTGTCGTCATTTCAGCCCCCCAATAAAAAATTGTCGGCGATGCCCCTGATCAGTGCGACCTGTGGTATTCACTGTGTGAATGAATTACGCTGCATCCCTCTAGTGCAAAAATCCGTTGTTTCGGAGACAAAATAAGATGGAAGCAATCGATGCGGTACCATTTCAATATGGTAATTTGACGCAGTCGCTGGTTTTCTGAATCGGACACCACCACCTCTGATGTCAAAGGTGTGGTCGTCTCGGGCGTCTGTTGGAGATAATAATGGATTGATTTCGCTTGATTACAACAGCTGTGATGTGAAGTGGAAGCATGTTTGATATACAATATCGTTCAGTACAGGGAAGTAACCAAGGCGGGGGGCAGGGCCACCCCCCGAGCAAACTAATTTACACTAGATGAAATGTGATTCTGCTGACGACTCGACCCCTCCACCCCCCCCCCCCCCCGGTCAATAACATCTCGCTGACGGCTGATGGCCCGCTATCAGCCGTCTGCGGCCGCCAGTGGCGGTGACGTCATAGTCTCTGATTTTTGTTATCACCCGGACGATTCCAGAATCGATTCCGGGGGGGGGGGGAGATGACCTTCCGGCAATTTAGGCCGGGAATGTAAGTTCACGTTACTTAAAGTCCGGTTTATTTGAACCCGGTAGAGCAAGCGAGGGAAGAAGGGCCTATCAATACGTTAAGGTTATTCGTTGCAATTTAAATTTAAGCTAACTAAGTACATCACATCACAATCGTTTTTATTTCCTACATTTGTTGACGGGCCAGCGTCATTGCTGAGGTAAACTCGGCTCTGCTGGCCCGACGCGACCTGGAGGCGACGCGGAGCCGGAGCTACAGTACAGCACGTGGCACTGTAGCTCCGACCAACCTTGAGTAAGTGTGTTTGTGTGAGTATATGGGGCAACAGCGCAGCAATGGGCGCTGGTCGCCCCGACCGACCTTGTTGTGGGATGTAATATCCGGAAAAAAGTCCTAACTATAAAAACAATCCGGAGACTAGCCAATGGAAAAACCTGCACGTTTTTGCCAAATTGTGCAGGAAAAAACCGCGTTATATTTATTTATCTAATTGTGTGTTATAGTCCCTGACGTCAGGCCCTGAGTTAGCCTCTGCCCAGGCTCCGTGCACCTTACTGAGCATGTGCAGTAGAATATTCCTAGATGCCGAACACCCCTCTGGTATGCATCGCATTGGTCCCGTCGTTCTAGGAGATTTCCGCAACTGCACACAAGTGCGGTTATTTCGTAAAACGACCCAGGCTCTGAACTATTACGCTAAAGACCGTTGCCATTTCTAGACCCTAAATGTATGATAAGCTAAAACTCTAAAAAATGACTGTAGAAGACAGACTCTTCTAAACGAATCACTCCTGAGACGCTCTGATTTGGGTTCTCACATCCTATAACTCTCCATTGTATTTACCTTATACAAATATTGGCTGTGTTCTTTGCGACATGAGGACTGACGACTTCCCGTTGACCAGTCAGCGACATGGGGATGGGTAGCTTTGGTAGAAGACGTGACGTCATGCTCCAGGGCGTTGAAGTGTACCGCGTCACAAGATGCGCGGTACATAGCACAATATAGCGACATGCAGACGTCACTGTGACGTCTGCAGCAGCTCATAACCTAAGGCTCCATAGGTACACAGTTCTCGAGGATCCTCGCTAAATAACACGGTCATTGTTACCGCCGCACAATAAATGCCGCTGGTGCGGCATTTTCAGTCATTATTTGCACTATAGTCGTGACGCCACAACTACAAGTACCATAAGCCTAATTGTTTTAGTTTTAATCCTGTTTTAGTTTATTTCAAATTTTTATTCATTTTTGTTGAAATTTACGATAGCCGTTTTCACGAAGGATTATTGCGGTGAAAAGTTTCTGAAAGATTCTTAAAGTTTTGAAAAACTACACAACTTTTAGATGTGATTTTTGGCTATAAATGTCCCTCATAATTTTGTTATATGTTGGTAAGAGTAAAATATGTTGACAAAATTGCGGTTTGGTGGTAATAAGCAAGATAAGTATTGATAGCATTTTCCTGAAACTTTCAGGAAAATTATATCAATACTTATCTTGCGTATTACCACCAAACCGCAATTTTGACAACATATTTTATTCTTACCAGCATATTACAAAATTATGAGGGACATTTATAGCCAAAAATCACATCTAAAAGTTGTGTAGTTTTTCAAAACTCTCAGAATCTTTCAGAAACTTTTCAGCGCAATAATCCTTCGTGAAAACGGAGAATATTTTGTTTTATGAGCCCAACATATTGGTATTATTTGTTATTATCAACATATAAATTGCCCCAACCCCATTGGCGTGGTACGCTATTGTGGCGATGAGCGATCTTCGTGCGATCTTCATGACCCGGGGCCAATACCCTAAAAGTACAAACAAAAATACAAAAAGCCGAGCCATGCCAAAGCCAGTCTCTTTCAATTCTAACGTTAATATCTCATCAACGGTATGATGCAACTTCGCGAAAACATCGATATAACTATGAGTTATGCTGTAGTACACTCTTCATGAGTCCAAGATAATATCTTTATTGTAGAAAAGCCTAAACATTATTCAAATTTCCGCGCTAGTGAGCAGTCGGCAGCAGGTCGAAAATCCAATTTCTTTACCACCTAAGTAAATATGAAATTTAGAATAAGGAAAAAAATCATCCCAAAGAGTGACCATGTCTTTTTTTGCATCACCATGTCTTGCAAAAAAGAAAACCCAAGGTAAAAACCTTAGGCATGCATTTGATTTGATTTGACAGAGAAGCGCTGTCCATCCAGCTGTACAAATAAGAATGTCGAGAAGACGAGATAAACCACTTTTTTTGCAACCGTAAAACCCACGACTAAAAATCGAATACATATTATTGCTGGCAGGTCGACCGCAATTATAAGTAAATCGATTTTGTCGGCACAAAAATCATTGAAGTTTTGGTCGCGATTCATTTTATTGGTGCCTTTCCACGTACCGTTTAATTTTATGCAGGTTTTAAAATCAGTTGATAAACGATCGAGATAGCGGGAAGGCTAGGCATGGTTGACTCCCTCCGGTGCGCTTGTTGATTGGTGCATCTTGTGGGTTATTGACGAGTGACAGATCAAATATAGTTCATTTATTGCTGAGAGCCATTAGGGAAAGTATTCATAATTTGTTCTTTTAATTTCTACAATATTCATAATTTGTACGTTATAGCTGACAAAATACACATTCTCTGTAACAATTATGCCGCATAGATAATGAGATGCAAACATCTGCGAAGCTCTGCTTCAAAGTGATGGGTCTTTGGACTCTGTTAACCCGCGGCTCCATCAGTAATTACCTATAATACATTTCTGCCGCTCAGCTTAATTAAACCGAATCCCAGCCAGACGACACATGAGTCATGGCATGAGCGGTTCCTTCAAGTCCGATAGTCTCCTTGAAGTCTCCTTGAGGCCAGCTGGAAATATGCTTGAAAACGGCGAAGATAGATATAAAGCAATACAGAATACATGGACGGCGAGAACACAGTAGGGAGCGGAGAGAAAGGCTAGACTCAGTAGTTATGCAGTTCCATTTTACAGAGGACTTCACAATGCAGACTGGCAATAGGTTTGGAGTTGGCAGATGCTGGTATCACGTGATTCCAATCAGCTGTGTGTAATTTGTATTGGATCCAACCAGCCGATTCTGCTGCATCGAGAGACGAGGCAGAATTTCGGCAGCCAATGCTAGAAAATCGTCATCCTATGCTAATTGGCACCCTGCAAATCTGCGAGATAATAAGTTACCGAGCTATCTTTCGCAATGCAAGCGTTCTGTCTCCCATGAAATATGCTCCGACATCAATAAGTCCACTTTCTTGTATATCGCATGCCATGACCTCCAGATATAGAGTGATTCGGCTAGTTTTGATAGTATCGTGCGTCTGCCAGCGAGAGGTTTTGTCAGCCAATGTGTCAGTCA
>JAXIVJ010008809.1:0-2500 GCA_036785665.1 Chirona hameri | reverse complement strand
TCCCATCTCCACTCCATCTCCATCTCCATCTCCATCTCCACTCATCCATCTCCATCTCCATCTCCACTCCATCTCCACTCACCAACCATCCCATCTCCAACCAACCACTCCTCCATCTCCATCTCCATCTCCATCACCATCTCCATCTCCATCTCCATCTCCATCTCCATCTCCATCTCCATCTCCATCTCCATCTCCATCACCCAACCCATCTCCATCTCCATCACCATCTCACATCTCCATCTCCATCTCCATCTCCATCTCACCAACTCCATCTCCATCTCCATCTCCTCATCCATCTCCATCTCCATCTCCATCTCCATCATCCCATCTCATCTCCATCCCATCTCCATCTCCATCTCCATCTCCACTCCATCTCCATCTCCATCTCCATCTCCATCACCACTCCATCTCCATCTCCATCTCCACCATCCACCATCTCATCTCCAACCCACTCCATCTCCAACACCCATCTCCATCTCCATCTCCATCTCCATCTCACCAACACCAACCATCCCATCTCCATCTCCATCTCCATCTCCATCTCCATCTCCATCTCCATCTCCATCCATCCACCAACTCCATCTCCATCTCCATCTCCATCCATCCCATCTCCATCTCCACCCATCCCATCTCCATCTCCATCTCCATCTCCATCCACTCCACACTCCATCTCCATCTCCATCTCCATCTCCATCTCCATCTCCATCACCATCTCCCATCTCCATCTCCCATCTCCATCTCCATCTCCATCTCCATCTCCATCCATCTCCATCTCCCATCTCCATCTCCATCTCCATCTCCATCTCCATCTCCATCCCAACTCCATCACCATCCCAACTCCATCTCCATCTCCAACTCCATCTCCATCTCCATCTCCATCTCCATCTCCATCCACCATCTCCATCTCCATCTCCATCTCCATCCCATCTCCATCTCCCATCTCCATCTCCATCTCCACTCCATCTCCATCTCCATCTCCAATCTCCATCTCCATCACCAACCCACTCCACTCCATCACCATCTCCATCTCCATCTCCATCTCCATCTCCATCTCCATCTCCATCTCCCATCTCCATCTCCATCTCCATCTCCATCTCCATCTCCATCTCCATCTCCATCTCCATCTCCATCTCCATCTCCATCTCCATCTCCATCTCCATCTCCATCTCCATCTCCATCCATCTCCATCTCCATCTCCATCTCCATCTCATCTCCATCTCCATCTCCATCTCCATCTCTCCATCTCCATCTCCATCTCCATCTCCATCTCCATCTCCATCTCCATCTCCATCTCCATCTCCATCTCCATCTCCATCTCCATCTCCATCTCCATCTCCATCTCCATCTCCATCTCCAATCTCCATCTCCATCTCCATCTCCATCTCCATCTCCAACTCTCCATCTCCATCTCCATCTCCATCTCCTCCATCTCCATCTCCATCTCCATCACCATCCATCCATCTCCATCTCCATCTCCATCTCCATCTCCATCTCCATCTCCATCTCCATCTCCATCTCCATCTCCATCTCCATCTCCATCTCCATCTCCATCTCCATCTCCATCTCCATCTCCATCTCCATCTCCATCTCCCATCTCCATCTCCATCACTCCATCTCCATCTCCATCTCCATCTCCATCTCCATCTCCATCTCCATCTCATCTCCATCTCCATCTCCATCTCCATCTCCATCTCCATCTCCATCTCCCATCTCCATCTCCATCTCCATCTCCATCTCCATCTCCATCTCCATCTCCATCTCCATCTCCATCTCCTCCATCTCCATCTCCATCTCCATCTCCATCTCCATCTCCATCTCCATCTCCATCTCCATCTCCATCTCCATCTCCATCTCCATCTCCATCTCCATCTCCATCTCCATCTCCATCTCCATCTCCATCTCCATCTCCATCTCCATCTCCATCTCCATCTCCATCTCCATCTCCATCTCCATCTCCATCTCCATCTCCATCTCCATCTCCATCTCCATCTCCATCTCCATCTCCATCTCCATCTCCATCTCCATCTCCATCTCCATCTCCATCTCCTCCATCTCCATCTCCATCTCCATCTCCATCTCATCTCCATCTCCATCTCCATCTCCATCTCCATCTCCATCTCCATCTCCATCTCCATCTCCATCCTCCATCTCCATCTCCATCTCCATCTCCATCTCCATCTCCATCTCCATCTCCATCTCCATCTCCATCTCCATCTCCATCTCCATCTCCATCTCCATCTCCATCTCCATCTCCATCTCCATCCATCTCCATCTCCATCTCCATCTCCATCTCCATCTCCATCTCCATCTCCATCTCCATCTCCATCTCCATCTCCATCTCCATCTCCATCTCCATCTCCATCTCCATCTCCATCTCCATCTCCATCTCCATCTCCATCTCCATCTCCATCTCCATCTCCATCTCCATCTCCATCTCCATCTCCATCTCCATCTCCATCTCCATCTCCATCTCCATCTCCATCTCCATCTCCATCTC
>JAXIVJ010008808.1:0-53798 GCA_036785665.1 Chirona hameri | reverse complement strand
CTCTGCCCGATGGCCGCAGACAGAACGTCAACTACGTTGTGGACGGCGATTCTGGCTTCCAAGCCAATGTGGAGTACTCTGGAGTGGCCCAGCATCCGCGCACGCCGTACAACAACTACAACCGTGGAAGTTACTACAACGGAGACAACTACCTCAGCCGCGGCAGCCTCTTCAGCCAGGGTAGGTCGTTGAACCGAGGATATGGTGTCCCTTACTACAACTACCACAACCGTGGAAGTTACTACAACGGAAACAACTACCTCAGCCGTGGCAACCTCTTCAGCCAGGGTAGGTCGTTGAACCGAGGATATGGTGTCCCTTACTACAGTGGAATCAACCGCGGCTTGGGCAGCGCCGCCTTCAACAGTCAGAGCCGCATTGTCTCCAACAGTCTGAACAACATTGGCTTCAACGGTCTGAACAACATTGGCGACTTTGGCTCCAATGGCCTTGGTGTCCGGGGTGGACGAGGTTCGTACCGCAGAGGTTATTACGGTCTGGGCTCCGGTCGTCTTGCACGTGGTCTGTACAGGCGTTCTCCGTTCCAGCGTTATGGATATATTTACTAGATGACGAAACTCTGTCAAGAGGTGTGGTTTCTTGTGTGACTGATTGTCTTGTGCTCTCTATATGTCTGACTGATTCTCACGCGCGAACCCTGCATGAGCGCGTGTTTGTCAGCCGTCATGTCGGTTGTTTTGCGTGAAGTGCCGTGAGTGCGTGTATTTATTCGTTTCTTTGCAAGGCAATAAACAGCACCAGCTATGAAGTAACTTTGTAAGGTTAACACGCGCACTGGAGAGGGGTATGCCACTAACGTGCACTGGAGAGGGGGGGGGCACTTATGTGCCTCCCCTGAGATCTCCGAAAGTATGAGAGCTAGAGCGATCAAACTTACAGGATAGGTAGGTAGCTGCTATGATTATTTACATTTGCCGAAATTTAGGTGACCCTAGGTCAATATCTGCCATGTTAAAGGAGGTCATGGGGGTAAAAACTAGGCATTTTGAACTTGACCTCTCCGTGCCGTCATAGGTCACCATAATGGGGTCAATGAGATGTTTCTGACATCAGGTTACCCAGAGATGCCGAATGGCGTTTGAATCATCCTGATCCGACTGCTGTTGCCTGATATATCGCTTCGCCGAATGCGATTCTCGCCGCCATCTTCGATTTCAAATGCATATAACTCACAAATGTACCGACTAATTTTCATTTTTTGGTATCAAACGATCCGCTCTTGTGTTGGTTTAAATGCAACGAAATAGCAGTCGCCTGTCTTTGTTTGTTTATGAATTGTTTACGAAAAACATGTTAGGGGGGGGGGGCATGTGCCTCCCCCCCCCCGCTCTCAGGTTTTTCACGATTATCGCAAAACGGCGGCGCGCAGTGCAACGAAATTTGGCACAGATATTTGGGCATCAATTACCCACACGGTGTAAACAAATTACCTCAGGTCATCTCAGGTCAGGTCACCAGGTCAAGTCAAGTGACCCGACCTCCAAAAAAAGCTGTGGTCGTGCCACAGCCACAGTGATTGACTAAGCAGTTTGAAACTCATAGGATGTCATCAGGTGATAAGTACCTACAATTCGATAATCTCTGTTTTGTATATCGCTGATCTAAGGTCAAGTCGACTTCGTGACCTCCACATTATAAGTCAATGGGAAAAATGAAAACACGTCTAAATCCATAGGAAATGGCTAAATTTGACCAATTTTTACCAGATCCACCACTCGTATGCCCAATGCCAAGCCCTATGTAACATTTCTGTTCTTTGACCTCTACGAGGCCACCTCAGGTGATTTACCAAATCAAGGTAGATCAATGGGGTTTTCACCATTGTATTCGACTTGTCGAGGCGAATCAATTGATGTAAGAGTTGACCTTAACCTGACCTTGACCTGACCTCAGGTCAGGTCAATTTTTGGATATGACCTAGCTAGGTCATTCAATATACGATTCGATGTGTCTCGACGAGACAAGCACAATGGTAAAATATTTTTACTCTATCGCGCATCTGTCAAAAGTTATTATTTAAAAAAACAATCCGGCAATGTTTGGAATGTTTCTAATTAAATGGCTCCTGCTGACCTAACTGTTGACCTAGCTTAGGTCAGTTATAATGTAAAGGTAGCGAAAGAAAATGTAATTTTCTTTCGAACGCCTGTTTCTGCACGTCGCTAGCTTGTTTCGTTATCGAGATATAGACGGTTTTATCAAGACCACTCGTATATAGCCGAAATTTAGCTTTTGGTGATTTCTGGTGACCTTAATGTTGACCTGACCTAAAAAGACTTACGTACTTTCGATAGAGCTTGTCTCCTGCTTTCTATTGCCGTTTTATGCTTGTCGCTACGTTGCGTGGTGTTCGAGATCTTATGGGGCAGAAATCACCCAGAGGGCACCTTCGGCAGTTCGTGGTTGACGCAAACCCCCGGCAGTGCGCGTGTGAATATCTCAAAGCATCATGTTGGCGAGGAATTCTGAAATTGACCGAATACCATAATCTAGCATAAGAAGTAGAATTTAATAAACCAGTAAGGCGCCGTAGTTGGCGATGAACGAGCGAGCGCGAAATAAATGTATTGTGAATTTCAACCCGATCGGGCAAGTAGTTCCTGAGATACAAAAAAAAGTGCACACGTGCACACGTGCAGATGCACCCCACCCATCACTTGTGGATAGGCGGCGGCGGAGGGGTCCCTAACCACATACCAAATTTGAACACAATCGGCTCAGCCGTTCCTGAGATATAGAATAAGGGTGTGCCCGTGCAGAGGCACCCCACCCCTGACTTGGGGGAAGGCGTCGGTTGAGGGGTTCCTAAGCACACACCAAATGTGCACACAATCGGCCCAGCCGTTGCAGAGTTTTTGCGAGGATACACTTTTCAACACCCCTCACGCGCCACGCGCAGTGGTAGTCACCCATGTGAGTCGACACTGGTCTCAAACAGGGTAGGGTGGATGGGGATACTCAGCGAAAAAGCCCGTATGTCAATCGGACTTGCGGTTGCAGATATATGAGCTTCTCAAAAGCCTCGCCACGGGTCGGGCCGGGCCGGGTCGGTCGCTCATATTCAGATTTGTTCCCATACGCCACGGTAGGACGAGCGAGCGCTTCGCGCTTGCTCGTAATAAAGAATCGACGAAATCCGAAGTGCCATTCACGTGCTGCATCTCCAAGACACTTTTTAAGCGCGGTCGAATCACGGCGACGACGACTTCTTCACACTTATATCGAGCGAGCGCGAAGCGCTCGCTCGTCCTTCTTTGGTAACTTCCGTGGTTATATGGGGGAAAATCTGATTATGAGCGGCCCGGCCCAACCCGACCCGGCCCGTGGCGAGGCTTTTGAGAAGCTCATATATCTGCAACCGCAAGTCCGATTGACACACGGGCTTCTTTCCTGAGTAGCCCCATCCAACCTACCCTGTTTGAGACCAGTGTCGACTCACATGGGAGACTACCACTGCGCGTGTCGCGTGAGGGTTGTTGAAGTGTTTTCTCGCAAAACTCTGCAACGGCTGGGCCGATTGTGTGCAAATTTAGTGTGTGCTTAGGATCCCCTCAGCCGCCACCTTCCCACAAGTCAGGGGTGGGGTGCCTCTGCACGTGCGCATGTGCACACCCCTGTTATATATCTCAGGAACGGCTGAGCCGATTGTGTTCAAATTTTGTGTGTAGCTAGGGACCTCTCAACCGCCGCCTTCCCACAAGTCAGGGGTGGGTGCCTTTGCACGTGTGCACCCTTTGTGTATCTCAGAAACTACTTTCCAGATGGAGTTGAAATTCGCGATACAATTCTTTCGCGCTCGCTAGTTCATCGCCAACTACGGCGCCCTACTGGTAGTTATAGATATATTTCGTATCATCAATCATCCAAGGGAAGGTCATCACCAAAACCGCGTCATTATTGTCATTACTCTTTATAGTCCCGGCGTCCGCTGACTTTACAGTCGTACCGCGGGTCGCGGGCGCCGTCGCGGTGGTAAACACTTGCCTGGTTTTCGGCCTGCTCTCGGGAGGATAAACCTCGACCTTGGCTGCCTGCCTGAGGTCCGTCTGGCTCACCGCGACGTGACGACGTAGCCAGCCGGCGAGGTCCACATGGGTGGGGCGAACAATGCTGTGTAGTACCACGTGCTCGCCCCACTTCCACGCCAGGCTGGCGGGGAGCTTCCCGGCCACCGCCGTCACGTTACTGGCAGCGGCGAGGTCCGGCTCGTAGTGGAGGCACTGCAGTACGCTCACTGCGGCGCGTAGGTCTCGAGAGAGTTCAGTGGGAGCCTGGAGATCGCCGTCCCTCACTGGTCGTGCCGTCAGCAGCTTTCTCATATTGGCTTCAATGACGCGTGATGGATCGCCGAACTCCTCTTCCAGCTCTCGCAGTGTGGCGTTGTACAGGCGGGCGTCACACATCATACCCCGCACTGCCTCCCTGGCCGGCCCGCACCGAACTCCTCTTCCAGCTCTCGCAGTGTGGCGTTGTACAGGCTGGCGTCACACATCATACCCCGCACTGCCTCCCTGGCCGGCCCGCACCGAACTCCTCTTCCAGCTCTCGCAGTGTGGCGTTGTACAGGCTGGCGTCACACATCATACCCCGCACTGCCTCCCTGGCCGGCCCGCACCGAACTCCTCTTCCAGCTCTCGCAGTGTGGCGTTATACAGGCGGGCGTCACACATCATACCCCGCACTGCCTCCCTGGCCGGCCCGCACCGAACTCCTCTTCCAGCTCTCGCAGTGTGGCGTTGTACAGGCTGGCGTCACACATCATACCCCGCACTGCCTCCCTGGCCGGCCCGCACCGAACTCCTCTTCCAGCTCTCGCAGTGCGGCGTTGTACAGGCTGGCGTCACACATCATACCCCGCACTGCCTCCCTGGCCGGCCCGCACCGAACTCCTCTTCCAGCTCTCGCAGTGCGGCGTTGTACAGGCGGGCGTCACACATCATACCCCGCACTGCTTCCCTGGCCGGCCCGCACCGAACTCCTCTTCCAGCTCTCGCAGTGCGGCGTTGTACAGGCTGGCGTCACACATCATACCCCGCACTGCCTCCCTGGCCGGCCCGCACCGAACTCCTCTTCCAGCTCTCGCAGTGTGGCGTTATACAGGCGGGCGTCACACATCATACCCCGCACTGCCTCCCTGGCCGGCCCGCACCGAACTCCTCTTCCAGCTCTCGCAGTGCGGCGTTGTACAGGCTGGCGTCACACATCATACCCCGCACTGCCTCCCTGGCCGGCCCGCACCGAACTCCTCTTCCAGCTCTCGCAGTGTGGCGTTATACAGGCGGGCGTCACACATCATACCCCGCACTGCCTCCCTGGCCGGCCCGCACCGAACTCCTCTTCCAGCTCTCGCAGTGCGGCGTTGTACAGGCGGGCGTCACACATCATACCCCGCACTGCCTCCCTGGCCGGCCCGCACCGAACTCCTCTTCCAGCTCTCGCAGTGTGGCGTTATACAGGCGGGCGTCACACATACCCCGCACTGCTTCCCTGGCCGGCCCGCACCGAACTCCTCTTCCAGCTCTCGCAGTGTGGCGTTATACAGGCGGGCGTCACACATACCCCGCACTGCTTCCCTGGCCGGCCCGCACCGAACTCCTCTTCCAGCTCTCGCAGTGTGGCGTTATACAGGCGGGCGTCACACATACCCCGCACTGCTTCCCTGGCCGGCCCGCACCGAACTCCTCTTCCAGCTCTCGCAGTGTGGCGTTGTACAGGCTGGCGTCACACATCATACCCCGCACTGCCTCCCTGGCCGGCCCGCACCGAACTCCTCTTCCAGCTCTCGCAGTGTGGCGTTGTACAGGCTGGCGTCACACATCATACCCCGCACTGCCTCCCTGGCCGGCCCGGTCAGGTGGGATTGCAGGTATGTCAATCGTTCGATGTCTGTTATGTCTTTCCTGTCGTGCACTAACGCTCTGAACAGCGCGATCCATCGCGGCCATTCGAGCGCCGACCCACCGAACTTCTCCCGTGTTATTCTCGGCAGCTGAGGAGCGGCCGGCGGACGCACGGTTGCGAGCGGGTATGGTTAGCGGCTTGCAGTTGCAGGCGAGAGCGCGACGTTAGCTGGCGTTGCATCCACCGGTCGCAGCTGCGATTGCAGCTGGCCCAGCCAGTTTCTGGTACGTGCAGCGGCAACGTCTGGCTGTGGCAGCTCGTGTAGCTGCCGTGGTGGCTCAATCGAAGCTCGATCGGATCGGAGCTCGTCAGGTGGCATGTCGCCGCCTGCGGGCGGAAGCCAGACTTCCTCCTGCACCAGCATCTTGACCTCCAGTTGGCGACGCTCTAATTCATCTTGCAGCTCCTGGGCTTCGAGAGCTGCCTGGGTCTCCGCGTGCCGCCGAGCCCACTCCGCCTGCTGCCGGGCCAGCTCCATCTGCGTCTCGGCCTGCAGCCGGGCCAGCTCCGCCTTGGTCGCTGCCGCGCGCTGGCCCTGCTCAGCTTGGAGCTTGCTTAGCGCAACTCGACGGCGAGCTTCGCTGAGGTTCGACGACACTGAGCTAGCGCCTGCCTCACTCCGAGTGCGATAACTCGTCCTTGCACTCCGTTCGGATCTCGCATCTCCACAGTCTCGCGACTTTCCGTCAGACATCACTGTCCACACTGTCACCGCGAACGTCACAGGGGGGGGGGAGGGGGTTTCATCCACGGCTGGGCCGCTTCCGGCCCGCAACGGTACGTTTCTCACGCCACAGGGAGTCAAGAGCCACGTGTGATCCACACGTGGCCAATGGGATTACATCGGACGCCAAGACGGAGACTCCGGCTGCCACACCGGTTTCGGTGACCTCTGACCCTTACGATGCCGGTTTGTAAGGCGGACATAGGACAACTATTGGCTGACGCGTAGTCTGCGGCTACTACGTTCTTACTACAATGAATAGCCTCTACTCAAGGATCCGCTAAATGCGAGCTACTACGCACGATGCTGTGCCGGCGTGGGCTTACAACTCTTCGATCATAGGCGGTCTCAGGGTCGAGATGCCTCAGTACACTCAAGTGGGGAGAGAATCAGGTTTTTCGAATATTGTGATTTTATTTGAAGTCGTAGAATAGTGAAAAGTGATAGAGAGCTGCCTATTTGTACGACAGAGATGTGCCGCTTATTTTTTCAGCAACACCTATTGTTGTTATGAAACGCTGCTAGGTTTTACCCATCTACAGTAGTACCTACCATTACTTTTGCAGTGACCTGTACAAGGCTTTATCAATACCAAGCTACCTGCCCACCAGAATTAGTTATAATCTATGCCATTTCTTTCCAGCCTTTCCCTCCACAGGCTGTCCCTACTGTTACATTCATAAATCTGTATCAGTGTTCCAATTATCCAGTGTGTTTAAAATTAAGGAGTGGAAAATTCACAGTACATCTTGGGATAAGGAGTGGAAAAATAGTATCTATAGGGTGTGGTTTTCCACCCAAATTTACCAATGCCAGGACACATGCCAGGACCATGATCAGTGTTTGATTTTTTTCTTCATTTCATGACATAGTGAGTGCAAAATGAAATGTTATTGTTGTTGCAAACTAAAATTTTCATTTTATATAATTGTTGCACCTGGAAAATAAAATTATGTGATACATAATATATTTAACATTTTTGTGAGGACAATGTAATCCTATTTTAACTACAATGACATTAAGAGCAATGGGCACCACATAGCCTAGTAGCTGTGGCGCCCTTAACCCTATTTGTAACAGGGGGGCGGATTCCGCCCCCCCCCCTCATGTTTTTCGCAGATATCTCCAGAACGGCTGGGAGCAGGCCCATGAAATTTTGGGACTTTTCATAGAATTGAATACCGCATTTGGAGTTAAAATTGTGAGTTCTTAACCTTAACAGAGGCGGTTCCAGGGCACAGTTCTGGGTGGGTTCGGAGGCGACATTTGGCGATAATACGGAAATGCGATCTTCACGGTTTCTTCCTAACTTCCTCAAGTATGAAAGAGTTACATCGGCTTACGGTGATTGCAACAGGTGCAAATTAGTTGATGTTATTGAAATATCATAAAAATTGCATGGCAGAGGCTGTTTCAGGGGCTTGAAAAAGGGGGGTTTCCAGGAAGTATTCAATGCTTGGCGGGAAGCCAATAGAGCGATGTAAGGGACATTTATATCTATCAAGATGTAAAATATAGCTTCTGCTTCCATTATTTGCATAATTTATTACATATAGAGTTTCAGGGGCGTGTTCAGGCACATGAAAAGGGGGGTGACTTACATGGTGATGACAATATGCCAGCGATAACGGCGCAATAGACGTTTAGCTTATAATGATATATGCACATATGAGGCCAGAAAAGGGAATAAAGTCATTTCTTTGCAGAGGCGCGCTCAGGAATGGAAAAAAGGGGGTCATATTATTGCAAGGAAACTAAGAGGCATGGGCGTACAATGACATAACATACTGCAGTTTTCGGATGAAACACGCACCACAGGCTACTCTACGAACGGTTATAAGATAATAGGAGAGTCCAGGTAGGGTAAAAAGGGGGTTAAGCAATGTTAATTGAAGTTGTACGTGAAATAGTCACTGTTGACTAGTTAGTATCATAATAGCGGATAATATACTTATCAAAAGGTCTTGAGCCGCCCCAGTTTGGATCCTGGATACGCCTATGATGAAGTACAACATGCAAAAAGGAACTATCTACGATCAGTAACATATTTATAGTGCTGGGTAGCAACTTGTCTGCGGTTAATATTTTTTTCCAATTTGACCTCCCTTTTTCACTAACCTGGTACCGCCTATGGCAAAAAAATATGATTTATAACTGTTTTGTCTAATGTCACAATCACATACCATTTCATTTATCAAAAAAACAACATCAAAAAATGGTTTTATTACGCATTTACTTCACCCCCATATTGAGTGACCTGCACATGCCTATGTTTTTTGCATTTTCAAACGTCACAGGTATATATCAATTTCCGATTCAATTTCTATCGATTATTTTTGGTTGTGTTAAAATCGGTCGATAAACATGAAAGCTATGTTGGATCAAAAATATCACTAAAATTTGTCGTTTTTGCCCCCTGTTGCTCCCCTATCCAAAATTTTGATTTTTTTATTATTTAGAAATGTAGATTGTGTTCAGGGGAACCAAACACCGTTTCATTTTTGCAAATCGGACGGGTAGATCTCGAGATCTCCGGGGGGGCGGAATCCCCTCCCCTGTTACAAATAGGGGTAGCCAGGAGCCTGTTACAAATAGGGTTAAACCCAAATCATCATCATCACAACATTAAGATCAGGTGGAAAAAGAGCAAATCTCCAGGACATGGGAAAGGAGCAAAATCCTTTGACAAAAAAGTACAGACAATGCCTGATATTCCAAGGTTGACTTTGAATAGACTCTGTCTAAACTAGTTCACTACCCTAAAGGTAAACCTAAGAGGAGTATTGAAATACTGTAATTTTATCTTCATTAGTTTCCTGAAAAAATGTGCATCACGATCAAGACGACAAGGACATACCGGTATTGGTAGGGCAGGTGTCACTCTTCCGTACACAACACTGTAGGTAGTGTGACGAGCCTGAACAAGTGGCGGACGGTGCAGCCGGCTTGATGACGTCATTGGGAGGGTATACTTAATAGCGTGGACCTGTTCACTACTCAATCAGACTTAATGGCGTAGGCCTGTTTACTACTTGATCAGACTTAATGGCGGGGTTAGGTTAGGGTAGGTTATTTTAGGTACCATAACCTAAACCAACCTAACCTAACCCCGCCATTAAATCTGATCGATTAGTAAACAGGCCTACGCCATTAACTATACCCTCCCAGCGATGACATCAAGCCGGCTACACCACCCGCCCCTTGTTACACTACCTACAGCTGGTGTACGGAAATGTGACGCCTGCCCTACCAATACTGACATACCTAGCATGAAATGGTAAAAATAGTCCAACCTTGAATCAGCCAAACACAGGTCAGCCTGCAATGGGTGGTAATCCCTTTGAAGTCTTGTTGCAAGGCTGGCCCCAGTTGGATTGGACCAAAATACTGGTGCTGTATATCACCAATGGCATGCAAAGTTTGGCAATAGGATGTGTGCAGAATTACAGTGGTTTGCTTTACCCTACAATAGACAAGCAGCATCATCCTCAATTCACTAATAAATATCCAACCACTGGTCCACTGAACTGACTGAAGTCCTTTGCTATCCCAGCCTACAAAACAACAGATCATGGCAAAATCTAACAATGGCAAGGTTTTGCAAACCGAGCAACACTAAAAGAGGTGAGTACGCACTCAGTACTCACCATAGTTACTTATCAAGGCCGTATCGTTATAGGGTCATGGGCCGTATCTAGGTAACTTTATAACTTTGGGCCGTATCAAGCATATCAAGGCCATAAATAGGTCGTCTAAGAGGTTGTTTATATACCATATAAACAAATTTTGAGCGGTATCTATTGCCTTGTTTTGAGCTAACTTTTGAAATGATTCTGGAGGAGGAACGAACGGCGAGAAATGCAACTAACATATCAATGGCCATGACAGATCATAAACCTGATGAAATCTTTCAGTATTAGCTTTGGAAAAATTGTTCCCTAATTCAAAAATATGTTATTTATAAATACTAGATGGCCTTTATTGCGCGATGCGCAATTTATATAGCCAGCTTATTTATATATGCCAGCCGTTTCCAGTGTCCCGTATTCCGTATTCAGTATTCCGTATTCATTATTCAGTATTCCGTATTCCATATTCCGTATCTCGTATTCCGTATTCCGTATTCCGTATTCCGTATTACGTATTACGTATCATGTTCCCGTTCCTGTATCCCGTTCCCGTATCCCGTTCTCGTATTCCGTTCCCGCATCCCGTTCCCGTATCCCGTTCGTATCCCGTTTTCGTATCCAGTTCCCGTATCACGTTCCTGTGTCCCGTCCCCGTGTCCCGTCCCCGTATCCCGTCCCCGTATCCCGTCCCCGTATCCCGTCCCCGTATCCCGTTCCTGTATCCCGTTCCGTATTCTATTCCGTATCCCGTTCCGTGTCCCGTACCTGTATCTCGTACCTGTATCCCGTACCTGTATCCCGTACCTTTATCTCGTTTCCGTATCTCGTTCCCGTATCCCGTATCCAGCTTCCATATCCCGTTCCGGTATCATGCTCCTGTATCCCGTTCCCGTATCCTATTCCCGTATCCCGTTCCGGTATACCGTTCCTGTATCCCGTTCCCGTATCCTGTTCCCGTATCCAGTTCCCGTATCCAGTTCCCGTGTCCCGTATCCCGTTCCCGTATCCCGTTCCCGTATCACGCTCCCGTATCCCTTTCCCGTGTCCCGTTCCCGTATCCCGTTCCCCTAACCCGTTCCTGTATCCCGTTCCCGTATCCCGTATCCCGTTCACGTATCCCGTTACCGTATCCCGTTACCATATCCCGTTACCGTATCCCGTTACCGTATCCCGTTACCGTCTCCCGTTCCCGTATCTCGTTCCCATATCCCGTATCCCGTATATCGTTCCTGTATCCCGTTCCTATATCCCGTTCCCGTATCCCGTTCCCGTATCCCGTTCCCGTATCCCGTTCCCGTATCCCGTTCCCGTATCCCGTTCCCGTATTCCGCTCCCGTATCCCGTTCCCGTATCCCGTTCCCGTATCCCGTTCCCGTATCCCGTTCCCGTATCCCGTTCCCGTATCACGTTCCGTATCCCGTTCCGTATCCCGTACGTGTATCCCGAACCTTTATCTCGTTTCCGTATCTCGTTCCCGTATCCCGTATCCTGTATCCCGCTTCCATATCCCGTTCCGGTATCGTGTTCCGGTATCCTGCTCCGGTATCCCGTTCCCGTATCCCATTCCCGTATCCCGTTCCTGTATACCGTTTCTGTATCCCGTTCCCGTATCCTGTTCCCGTATCCTGTTCCCGTATCCTGTTCCTGTAACCAGTTCCCGTGTCCCGTATCCCGTTCCCGTATCCCGTTCCCGTATCTCGTTCCCGTATCCCGTTCCCGTATCCCGTTCCCGTATCCCGTTTCCGTATCACGTTACCCTATCCTGTTCCCGTATTCCGTTCTCGTATCCCGTTCCGGTATTCCGTTCCCGTATCCCGTTCCTGTATCCCGTTCCCGTATCCCGTATCCCGTTCACGTATCCCGTTACCGTATCCCGTTACCGTATCCCGTTACCTATCCCGTTACCGTATCACGTTCCCGTATCCCGTATATCGTTCCCGTATCCCGTTCCTATATCCCGTTCCCGTTTCCTGTATCCCGTTCCCGTATCCCGTTCCCGTATCCCGTTCCCGTATCCCGCTCCCGTATTCCGTTCCCTATCCTGTTCCCGTATTCTGTTCCCGTATCGCGTTCCCGTATACCGTTCCGTATCCCATTCCCGTGTCCCGTATCCCATTCCAGTATCCCATTCCCGTTTCCCATTCCCGTATCCCATTCTTGTATCCCATTCCCGTATCCCATTCCCGTATCCCATTCCCGTATCCCATTCCCGTATCCCATTCCCGTATCCCATTCCCGTATCCCATTCCCGTATCCCATTCCCGTATCTCATTCCCGTATCCCATTCCCGTATCCCATTCCCGTATCCCATTCCCGTATCCCATTCCCGTATCCCATTCCCGTATCCCATTCCCGTATCCCATTCCCGTATCCCATTTCCGTATCCCATTCCTGTATCCCATTCCCGTATCCCATTCCCGTATCCCATTCCCGTATCCCATTCCCGTATCCCATTCCCGTATCCCATTCCAGTATCCCATTCCCTTATCCCATTCTCGTATACTATTCCCGTATCCTATTCCCGTATCCCATTCCCGTATCCCATTCCCGTATCCCATTCCCGTATCCCATTCCCGTATCCCAATCCCGTATCCCATTCCCGTATCCCATTCCCGTATCCCATTCCCGTATCCCATTCCCGTATCCCATTCCCGTATCCCATTCCCGTATCCCATTCCCGTATCCCATTCCCGTATCCCATTCCCGTATCCCATTCCCGTATCCCGTTGCCGTATCCCGTTCCAGTATCCCGTATCGCGCTCTCATTCCAGTCCCCGTTACCGTATCCCGTTTCCGTATCTTGTTCCCGTATCACGTTCCTGTATCACGTTCCTGTATCACGTTCCCGTATCCCGTACCTGTATCCCGTTCCCGTATCCCGCTCCCGTATCCCGCTCCCGTATCTTATTCCCGTATATAGTACACCGTTCCGATATCTCCTTACCATATCTAGTTACCGCATCTCATTCCCGTATCATGTTCCTGTATCTCGTTCCACTATCCCTTTCTCGTGCCCAGTTTCCGTATATTGTTGCTGTATTTCGTTCCCATATCTTCTTACCGTATCTTGTTCCCGTATCGCAGTCTCTGCCAAAACATTTTAGCGGTTTACATGCCTGAAATATGTCAACCGGCTTCAACAAAATCTCCCCGGGAGGGAGGTGCGACGTCTGCTAGTCATGCGCTCATTGATGAATTTGACTGCGGCAGTGTCAGTCTTGGGAAAACTTAAACGATGCTATTTTATTCGACGCAATTATTTTGCAACGTTAGCGTCGGTAATCGTTTACGTTTGATTTCAGCATAAGTTACCTATGAGCGATTTACATAATATTTTGGGTTGATATAGGTCAGCAAGAAAGGCGCTATCCGTCTGTATAAATTTGCCGGACAAGTTTGTCCTCGTTTTGGGTGTTACGGCGGTGTGAAGCATTAAATGGTCCAAAAATATTGCATTTCAACTTCAACTCCAAAATATTAGTCACACAGCTTTGAGTAACACATATAATTTGAAGACGGTCGCTGCGCCGGCAAAATGGTGCCCGGTTCAGCCTTCTACGTCGAACGGTTTCTGAGCACCAATTTAAATCCTGAATATACCAATTTTATCATGAAAGTGGTCACAACTTTGTACGTGGCACGCGCATCGCTCTGGACGACATCCTATACGCAAGGTCAATCGATTATCTATCACATAGTGTTGCTCGCATATCGCTGCGACGCTCGGTTGCCGAGCAACCGACCGGGAAACCGGGCGAAACTTGCCCGTTCTTCGCGATTTCACAATGTCGCGTTTCCCATGTTAAACGAATGGCGCACGCGCGCACGCGCCGACACCGCACCGTCTGTAGGATCGTCACCAAAACTTGATACGACCTGTTGAATCACGAGTCCCAAAAGTCCTGAAAACATCACTCTCATAACTCATCAGACGGCTGTGCGGACTGTGCGGACGTGCGGACGAACAGAATACGGGAACGGAATACGGGAACTGAATACGGGAACGGAATGCGGGAACGGAATACGGGAACTGGAAACGAGAACGAGATAGGGGAACGGGATACGGGAACGGGATGCAGGAACGGGATAGGGTACAGAGATACGGAAACGGGATACGGGAACGGGATACGGGATACGGGAACGGGATACGGGAACGGGATACGGGAACGGGATACGGGAACGGGATACGGGAACGGGATACGGGAACGGGATACGGGAACAGGATACGGGAACGGGATATGGGAACAGGATACGAAAACGGGATACGGGAACGGGATACGAGAGCGGGATACAGTTGCATGATACGGGAACGGGATACGGGAACGGGATACGGGAACGGGATACGGGAACGGATACGGGAACGGGATACGGGAACCGGATACGGGAACCGGATACGGGAACCGGATACGGGAACCGGATACGGGAACCGGATACGGGAACCAGATACGGGAACGGGAAACGGGAACGGGATACGGGAACAGGATACGGGAACGGGATACGGGAACGAGATACGGGAACGGGATACGGTAACGGGATACGGTAACGGGATACGGTAACGGGATACGGTAACGGGATACGGGAACGGGATACGGGAACGGGATACGGGGACAGGATACGGGAACGGGAGACGGGAACGGGATACAAGAACGGGAACGGGATACGGAATAGGACATACGGCTACGGAATACGGAATACGGAATACGGAATAAGGAATACGGAATATCGAATACTGAATACGGAATACGAGATACGGGAAACGGCTAGCATATATAAATTAGCTGGCTATATAAATTGCGCATCGCGCAATAAAGGCCACGGACGTGCCCGAGCCGGACGTTACGTTATTGCGTGAGGGAGCTATCGCCGGCCGCCGGCCGGCGCCCGACTGGCGCATAGCGTCGGTAATCGTTTACGTTTGACTTCAGCATAAGTTACCTATGAGCGATTAGCAAAATATTCTGGGTGGATATAGGTCAGCAAGAACGGTGCTATCCGTCTGTGTAAATTTCCCGGTCAAGTTTGTCCTCAATTTGGGTGTTATGGCGGTGTGAAGGATTCAACTGTCCAAAAATATTGCAATTCGACTTTAACGCCAAAATATTAGTCTCACAGCTTTGAGTAACAAATATAATATGAAGACGGTCACTGCGACTGCAAAATAGTGCCCGGATCAGCGTTCTACGTCAAATAGTTTCCGAGCACCAATTGAAATCCTGAATAGGCCAATTTTATCATTAAAGTGGTCACAACTTTGTACGTGGCACGCGCATCGCTCTGGACGACACCCTATACGCAAGGCCAATCGATTATCTATCACATAGTGTTGCTTGCGTACCGCTGCGACTCTTGGTTGCCGAGCAAGTGACCGGGGAACCGCGAGGAACTTGCCCGTTTTTCGCGATTTCCGAATGTCGCGTTCCCCATGTTAAACGAATGGCGCACGCGCGCACGCGCCGACACCGCACCTTTGGTCTTATTAAGCTGAAAATTTAATACGACCTGTTGAATCACGGAACCCAAAAGTCCTTATAAAATAACTCTCATAACTCATCAGACGACAGCACAGGAACCGATTTAGGGCGTCACTCCGGCGGCGGCGGCGGCGGCGGCGGCGGCGGCGGGTCATCTTTTAGGATTTATAATATAGAGATAGAGATAGATGGCCTGTATTGCGCGATGCGCAATTTATATAGGCAGCTAATTTATATAGCCAGCCGTATTCCGTATTCCGTATTCCGTATTCCGTATTCGGTATTCGGTATTCGGTATTTCGTATTCCGTATTCCGTATTCCGTTACCGTATCCCGTATCCCGTATCCCGTATCCCGTATCCCGTATCCCGTATCCCGTATCCCGTATCTCGTATCCCGTATCCCGTATTCCGTATCACGTTCCCGTATCCCGTTCGCATATTCCGTTAGCGTATCCCGTTCGCGTATCCGATTCCCGTATTCCGTTCCCGTATCCTGTTCCCGTTCCCGCCCCGTATCTCGTTCCCGTATCCCGAACCTGTATCCCGTACCTGTATCTCGTTCCCGTATCTCGTTCCCGTATCCCGTATCCCGCTTCCATATCCCGTTCCGGTATCGTGTTCCGGTATCCTGTTCCGGTATCCTGTTCCGGTATCCTGCTCCGGTATCCCGTTCCCGTATCCCATTCCCGTATCCCGTTCCTGTATCCCGGGCCCGTATCCAGTTCCCGTATCCAGTTCCCGTTCCCGTATCCCGTTCCCGTATCCCGTTCCCGTATCCCGTTCCCATATCCCGTTCCCGTATCCCGTTCCCGTATCCCGTTCCCCTAACCCGTTCCCGTATCCCGTTCCCGTATCCCGTTCCCGTATCCCGTTCCCGTATCCCGTTCCCGTATCCCGTTCCCGTATCCCGTTCCCGTATCCCGTTCCCGTATCCCGTTCCCGTATCTCGTTCCCATATCCCGTTCCCGTATCTCGTTACCGTATCCCGTTCCCGTATCCCGTTCCCGTTCCCGTATCCCGTTCTCGTATCCCGTTCCCGTATCCCGTATACCGTTCCCGTATTTCGTTCCTATATCCCGTTCCCGTATCCCGTTCCCGTATCCTGTTCCCGTATCCCGTTCCCGTATCCCGTTCCCGTATCCCGTATCCCGTTCCCGTATCCCGTTCCCTATCCTGTTCCCGTATCCTGTTCCCGTATCGCGTTCCCGTATACCGTTCCGTATCCCATTCCCGTATCCCGTATCCCGTTCCCGTATCCCGTTCCCGTATCCCGTTCCCGTTTCCCGTTCTCGTATCCTGTTCCCGATTCCGTTCCCGTATTCCGTTCCCATATTCTGTTCCCGTATCCCGTTCCCGTATCACATATCCTGTTCCCGTATCCCATTACCGTATCCCATTCCTGTATCCCATTCCCGTATCCCATTCCCGTATCCCATTCCCGTCTCCCGTTCCCGTATCCTGTTCCCGTATCCCGTTCCTGTATCCCGTTCCCGTATCCCGCTACCGTATCCCATTACCGTATCCCGTTACCGTATCCCGTTACCGTATCCCATTCCCGTATCCCATTCCCGTATCCCATTCCCGTATCTCATTCCCGTATCCCATTCCCGTATCCCATTCCCGTATCTCATTCCCGTATCCCATTCCCGTATCCCATTCCCGTATCCCGTTGCCGTATCCCGTTCCAGTATCCCGTATCGCGCTCCCACTCCAGTCCCCGTTCCCGTATCCCGTTTCCGTATCTTGTTTCCGTATCCCATTCCCGTATCACGTTCCCGTATCCCGTTCTCGTATCCCGTTCCCGTATCCCGTTCCCGTATCCCGTTCCCTATCCCGTTCCCGTATCCCGTTCCCGTATCCCGTTCCCGTATCCCGTTCCCGTATCCCGTTCCCGTATCCCGTTCCCGTATCCCGTTCCCGTATTCCGTTCCCGTATTCCGTTCCTGTATCCCATATCCTGTTCCCGTATCCCATTCCCGTATCCTATTCTCGTATCCCATTCCCGTATCCCGTTGCCGTATCCCATTCCAATATCCCGTATCGCGCTCCCACTCCAGTCCTCGTTCCCGTATCCCGTTGCCGTATCTTGTTTCTGTATTCCATTCCCGTATCACGTTCCCGTATCACGTTCCTGTATCACGTTCCCGTATCCCGTTCCCGTATCCCGTTCCCGTATCCCGGTCCCGTATCCCGCTCCCGTATCCCGCTCCCGTATCCCGCTCCCGTATCCCGCTCCCGTATCTTATTCCCGTATCTAGTACACCGTTCCGATATCTCCTTACCATATCTAGTTACCGCATCTTATTCCCGTATCCTGTTCCCGTATCTCGTTCCAGCATCCCTTTCTCGTACCCAGTTTCCGTATCTTGTTGCCGTATTTCGTTCCCATATCTTCTTACCGTATCTCGTTCCCGTGTCGCAGTCTCTGCCAAAACATTTTAGCGGTTTACATGCCTGAAATATGTCAACCGGCTTCAACAAAATCTCCCCGGGAGGGAGGTGCGACGTCTGCTAGTCATGCGCTCATTGATGAATTTGACTGCGGCTGTGTCAGTCTTGGGCAAACTTAAATGATGCTATTTTATTCGACGCAATTATTTCGCAACGTTAGCGTCGGTAATCGTTTACGTTTGACTTCAGCATAAGTTACCTATGAGCGATTTACATAATATTTTGGGTGGATATAGGTCAGTAAGAACGGCGCTATCCGTCTGTGTAAACATGCCGGTCAAGTTTGTACTCGTTTTGGGTGTTACGGCGGTGTGAAGCATTAAATGGTCCAAAAATATTGCATTTCAATTTGAACTCCAAAATATTAGTCTCACAGCTTTGAGTAACAAATATAATTTGAAGACGGTCACTGCGCCTGCAAAGTGGTGCCCGGATCAGCGTTCTTCGTCGAACAGTTTCCGAGCACCAATTTAAATCCTTAATAGGCCAATTTTATCATTAAAGTGGTCACAACTTTGCACGTGGCCCGCGCATCTCTCTGGGCGACATTCTATACGCAAGGCCAATCAATTATCTATCGCATAGTGTTGCTTGCATATCGCTGCGACTCTCGGTTGCCGAGCAACCGGCCGGGAAACCGCGCGAAACTTGGCCGTTTTTCTCGATTTCACAATGTCGCGTTTCCCATGTTAAACGAATGGCGCACGCGCACACGTGCCAACGCCGTACCGTCGGTCGGATGGAGACCCAAACTTGATACGACCTGTTGAATCACGGGACCCAAAAGTCCTGAAAAAATGGCGTTCATAACTCATCAGACGACTGCACAGGAGCCGATTTAGGGCGTCACTCCGGCGGCGGCGGCGGCGGCGGCGGCGGCGGGTCATCTTTTGGGATTTATAATATAGAGACTAGAGGGCCTGTATTGCGCGATGCGCAATTTATATAGCCAGCTACCTTAAATATGCTAGCCGTTTCCCGTATCCCGTATTCCGTATTCCGTTTTTCGTATTCCGTATTCCGTATTCCGTATTCCGTATTCCGTATCTCGTATTCCGTATCTCGTATCTTGTATTCCGTATTCCGTATTCCGTATTCCGTATTCCGTATTCCATATTCCGTATCCCGTTCCCGTGTTCCGTTCCCGTATCCTGTATCCCGTATCCCGTTCCCGTATCCCATTCCCGTATCCTTTTCCCGTATCCCGTATCCCGTTCCCGTATCCCGTTCCCGTATTCCGTTCCCGTATCCCGTTTTCGTATCCCGTTCCCGTATCCCGTTCCTGTATCCCGTTCCCGTATCCCGTTCCCGTATCCCGTTCCCGTATCCCGTTCCCGTATCCCGTTCCCGTATCCCGTTCCCGTATCCCGTTCCAGAATCCCGTTCCCGTATCCCGTTCCCGTATCCCGTTCCCGTATCCCGTTCCCGTATCCCGTTCCCGTATCCCGTTCCCGTATCCCGTTCCCGTATCCCGTTCCCGTATCCCGTTCCCGTATCCCGTTCCCGTATCCCGTTCCCGTATCAAGTATCCCGTTACCGTATCCCGTTCCCGTTCCTAGATGGCCTGTATTGCGCGATGCGCAATTTATATAGGCAGCTAATTTATATAGCCAGCCGTATTCCGTATTCCATATTCCGTATTTCGTTACCGTATCCCGTATCCCGTATCCCGTATCCCGTATCCCGTATCCCGTATCCCGTATCCCGTATTCCGTATCACGTTCCCGTATCCCGTTCGCATATTCCGTTAGCGTATCCCGTTCTCGTATCGCGTTCGCGTATCCCATTCCCTTATTCCGTTCCCGTATCCTGTTCCCGATCCCGTTCCCGTATCTCGTTCCCGTATCCCGTACCTGTATCCCGTACCTGTATCTCGTACCTGTATCTCGTTCCCGTATCTCGTTCCCGTATCTCGTTCCCGTATCTCGTTCCCGTATCTCGTTCCCGTATCCCGTATCCCGCTTCCATATCCCGTTCCGGTATCGTGTTCCGGTATCCTGTTCCGGTATCCTGTTCCGGTATCCTGTTCCGGTATCTTGCTCCGGTATCCCGTTCACGTATCCCATTCCCGTATCCCGTTCCTGTATCCCGTTCCCGTATCCAGTTCCCGTATCCAGTTCCCGTGTCCCGTATCCCGTTCCCGTATCCCGTTCCCGTATCCCGTTCCCGTATCCCGTTCCCGTATCCCGTTCCCGTATCCCGTTCCCGTATCCCGTTCCCCTAACCCGTTCCCGTATCCCGTTCCCGTATCCCGTTACCGTATCCCGTTCTCGTATCCCGTTCCCGTATCCCGTTCCCGTATCCAGTTCCCGTATCCCGTTCCCGTATCCCGTATATCGTTCCCGTATCCCGTTCCCGTATACCATTCCCGTATTTCGTTCCTATATCCGGTTCCCGTATCCAGTTCCCGTATCCCGTTCCCGTATCCCGTTCCCGTATCCCGTTCCCGTATCCCGTTCCCGTATCCCGTTCCCGTATCCCGTTCCCGTATCCCGTTCCCGTATCCCGTTCCCGTATCCCGTTCCCGTATCCCGTTCTCTATCCTGTTCCCGTATCCTGTTCCGGTATTGCGTTCCCGTATACCGTTCCGTATCCCATTCCCGTATCCCGTATCCCGTTCCCGTATCCCGTTCCCGTATCCAGTTCCCGTATCCCGTTTCCGTATACTGTTACCCTATCCCGTTCCCGGATCCTGTTCTCGTATCCCGTTCCCGTATTCCGTTCCCGTATTCCGTTCCCGTATTCCGTTCCCGTATTCCGTTCCCGTATCCCGTTCCCGTATCACATCCTGTTCCCGTATCCCATTCCCGTATCTCATTCCCGTATCCCATTCCCGTATCCCATTCCCGTATCCCATTCCCGTATCCCATTCCCGTATCCCATTCCCGTATCCCATTCCCGTATCCCATTCCCGTATCCCATTCCCGTATCCCATTCCCGTATCCAATTCCCGTATCCCATTCCCGTATCCCATTCCCGTATCCCATTCCTGTATCCCATTCCCGTATCCCGTTGCCGTATCCCGTTGCCGTATCCCGTTCCAGTCTCCCGTATCGCGCTCCCACTCCAGCCCCCGTTCCCGTATCCCGTTTCCGTTTCTTGTTTCGGTATCCCATTCCAGTATCACATTCCCGTATCACGTTCCTGTATCACGTTCCCGTATCCCGCTCCTGTATCCCGATCCCGTATCCCGCTCCCGTATCCCGCTCACGTATCTTATTCCCGTATCTAGTACACCGTTCCGATATCTCCTTACCATATCTAGTTACCGCATCTCATTCCTGTATCCTGTTCCCGTATCTCGTTCCAGCATCCCTTTCTCGTACCCAGTTTCCGTATCTTGTTGCCGTATTTCGTTCCCATATCTTCTTACCGTATCTCGTTCCCGTGTCGCAGTCTCTGCCAAAACATTTTAGCGGTTTACATGCCTGAAATATGTCAACCGGCTTCAACAAAATCTCCCCGGGAGGGAGGTGCGACGTCTGATAGTCATGCGCTCATTGATGAATTTGACTGCGGCAGTCTTGGGCAAACTGAAGCGATGCTATTTTATTCGACGCAATTATTTCGCAACGTTAGAGGGCCTGTATTGCGCAATGCGCAATTTATATAGCCAGCTAATTTATATTTGCTAGCCGTTTCCCGTATCTCGTATTCCGTATTCAGTATTCCGTATTCCGTATTCCGTAGTCAATATCTCGTATTCCGTATCCCGTTCCCGTTCTTGTATCCCGTTCCCTCCCGTATCTCGTTCCCGTATCCCGTTCCCGTATCCCGTTCCCGTATCCCGTATCCCGTATCCCGTTCCCGTATCCCGTTCCCGTTCCCGTATCTCGTTCCCGTTCCCGTATCACGTTCCCGTATCTCGTTCCCGTTCCCTTATCCCTTTCCCGTATCTCGTTCCCGTGTCCAGTTACCGTATCCCGTTCCCGTATCCCGTTCCCGTATCCCGTTCCCGTATCCCGTTACCGTATCCTGTTCCCGTATCCCGTTCCCGTATCCTGTTCCCGTATCCCGTATCCCGTTCCCGTATCCCGTTCCCGTATCCCGTGTTCCGTTCCCGTATCTCGTTCCCGTATCCCGTTCCCGTATGCCGTTCCCGTATGCCGTTCCCGTATCCCGTTCCCGTATCCCGTATCCCGTTTCCGTAACCCGTGCCCGTATCCCGTTCCCGTATCCCGTATCCCGTTCCTGTATCCCGTTCCCGTATCCCGTTCCCGTATCCTGTAACTGTATCCCGTTCCCGTATCCTGTATCCCGTTCCCGTATCCCGTTCCCGTATCCCGTTCCCGTATCCCGTTCCCGTATCCCGTTCCCGTATCCCGTTCCCGTATCCCGTTCCCGTATCCCGTTCCCGTATCCCGTTACCGCATCCTGTAACTGTATCCCGTTCCCGTATCCTGTATCCCATTCCCGTATCCTGTATCCCGTTCCCGTATCCCGTTCCCGTATCCCGTTCCCGTATCCCGTTCTCGTATCCCGTTCTCGTATCCCGTTCCCGTATCCCGTTCCCGTATCCCGTTCCCGTATCCCGTTCCCGTATCCCGTTCCCGTATCCCGTTCCCGTATCCCGTTCCCGTATCCCGTTCCCGTATCCCGTTCCCGTATCTCGTGCCTGTATCCTGTGCCCGTATCCCGTGCCCGTATCTCGCTCCCTGTTCCCGTATCCAGTTTCCGTATCCCGTTCCCGTATCCAGTACATGTATCCCGTATACCGTTACCGTATCCCTTAATCAGCTCCCGTATCCAGTTTCCGTATCCCGTTCCCGTAACCCGTATTCCGTAGTCCATATCTCGTATTCCTTATTCCGTATCCCGTTCCCGTTCTTGTATCCCGTTCCCGTATCCCGTTCCCGTATCCCATTCCCGCATCCCGCTCCCGTATCCCGCTCCCGTATCCCGCTCCCGTATCCCGCTCCCGTATCTTGCTCCCGAATCCCGCTCCCGTATCTCATTCCCGTATCTCGTACACCGTTCCGATATCTCCTTACCATATCTAGTTACCGTATCTAATTCCCGTATCCTGTTCCCGCATCTCGTTCCAGCATCCCTTTTTCGTACACAGTTTCCGTATCTTGTTGCCGTATTTCGTTCCCATATCTTTTTACCGTATCTCGTTCCCGTGTCGCAGTCTCTGCCAAAACATTTTAGCGGTTTACATGCCTGAAATATGTCAACCGGCTTCAACAAAATCTCCCCGGGTGGGAGGTGCGACGTCAGCTAGTCATGCGCTCATTGATGAATTTGACTGCGGCAGTGTCAGTCTTGGGAAAATTTAGCGATACTATTTTATTCGACGAAATTATTTCGCAACGTTAGCGTCGGTAATCGTTTACGTTTGACGTCAGCATGAGTTACCTATGAGCGATTTACAGAATATTTTGGGTGGATATAGGTCAACAAGAACGGCGCTCTCCGTCTGTGTAAATTTGCCGGTCAAGTTTGTCCTCGTTTTGGGTGTTACGGCGGTGTGAAAGATTAAATTGTCCAAAAATATTGCATTTCAACTTCAACTCCAAAATATTAGTCACACAGCTTTGAGTAACATATAATTTGAAGACGGTCCCTGCGCCTGAAAAATGGTGCCCGGATCAGCCTTCTACGTCGAACGGTTTCCGAGCACCAATTTAAATCCTGAATATGCCAATTTTATCATGAAAGTGGTCACAACTTTGCACGTGGCACGTACATCGCTCTGGACGACATTCTATACGCAAGGCCAATCGATTATCTATCACATAGTGTTGCTCGCATATCGCTGCGATTCTCGGTTGCCGAGCAAGCGGCCGGGGAACCGGGCGAAACTTGCCCGATTTTCGCGATTTCTCAATGTCGCGTTTCCCATGTTAAACGAATGGCGCACGCGCGCACGTGCCGACGCCGCACCGTCGGTCTGATCGACACCAAAACTTGATACGACCTGTTGAATCAGGGGACCCAAAAGTCCTGAAAAAAATCCTCCTCATAACTCATCAGATGACTGCACAGGAACCGATTTAGGGCGTCACTCCGGCGGCGGCGGCGGCGGCGGCGGCGGCGGGTCATCTTTTAGGATTTATAATATAGGGATATTTGCTGAAATTGTGTGATACCTGTGATACCAGAACTCTTCGATTGCATTCTTGAACATTTTGAAATAGAGGGTGGTGGCCAACTATTGTGGTGAAATATATCCGAAAATTCATGCGTTTTTTCAAATACAGGATGAATCACTTAACCCGCGCGGCGCTGGGGGCCTGGGGAAATTTTACCCCCCCCCCCCTCCCGGATTTTCTCCATAACTTAACAACTATGACAGATATCGAAGTGAAACTTACGGTAGCTTGTAGTGCATCAATTCTACGTCTTCTGCCATTTTTTTTTTAATTCGTGAATTTTTTGGCAGATAATGACGTTTTAGTGAAGTCATGTCATGTCATTTTTGGTGAAAAAACGTTAATTGTTTGAAAAATCGTAGAAAATAGAGTGTTACTGCAAATTGCAAATAAAAGGCATCAAAAGAAGGTAAATAGCATTGTCTTTGACATGGCTATCTCAGATTTTCAAAATTTTGGATTTTTGACCCCCAAAAATGCAAAAAACTTATTTTGGGGGAAGAATTTCCACAAAAGTTTTTTGTTTGAAGATTTAAAAAAAAAACGGAAGATATATTAGAGAACCGAGTATGAACGATATTCAAACCAAATTTCAAAGCAATTTCTTTATTTTTGATTGACTTATGACTCTAAGAACAAGTAACTCATGACGTCATTTTTTTAAATTGCGTTTTTTGGCTTTTACTGACCAGATACAGACAAATAAATGCTACCACTGTATTTCGAAGACAAAACTAGTCTAGAAACATGCAATGTTTATTTAGATTAATTAATTTCAAATTTTGACCTTATTGTGACCTGACCTTGACCTGAGGACGATTATATGGTGTCAGGCTGTGAAAATGGCTGCTTCTATCGAATTATACGTGTAAAATAACCCGTACAACATGTGTCGCATGGCTTTCGTAGACCTGTGACCTTGTGTGACCTGACCTTGACCTTGACCTTTGCTTACAATTTCACTTTTACTTATGCGGGAAATGCATTATACACTCTGGCAGCACTTTGTGAAATAATAGTTGCAATATAAGGCTTTGGATGGAAAGTATAGCCCAAAAACTCAAATACTTACATTTTACATTTGACCTGACCGTGACCTGACATGTGACCTTATTTTAAGAATTTCGAGTATGCATTCGATTCTTCTCGTTGAGAGCTTGCGATCGCCGTATTGCACGTCTCGCTGCGGTTATTGGTTCGGAAGATACGAGGGGGGGGGGGTAAAATTTACCCCCCCCCCCCCCCCCAGCGCAGCGCGTTCGGCTGGAGACCTTAGCGCCGCGCGGGTTAAAATAGACCATAGGCATGTGTCTAAAATACAGGGCTATGTTTTTCACATACATAGTTTGCTTTTTCACTACCAAACGCAGAAAATCGTGTGATACCCGCTGATACCTGGTACTTAGTTGGTATGTAGGTACCTCTACTTTCGATGAATGGGTACTTAATGCCCATTGGTCTTCGACCATTACTATCTTTCTCGTCGCTGGATACGTATTTTTTTAGTAAGTGCAATACTGCAGTGCGCTATTATTAACAAGCGATTACCAAAAAACAGCGATTTGACTCCCCGGGATTGGTGGCCGGAAAGATAATGGTCCACTAATTTCGCGAAATGAAGCGTCGCACAGCGAGCGACACCTGATGATGCTTAGGTATAAAAGAGCTAATGGTTTTGATATTAAGTCGGCGTCTTGATGTCTCTTTTCACGCACAGCGTTTCCTAAAATTGCTACACGAATCTGCTGTGTCATCAACCAAAAATGCTACACACCATAGCATGCAAGAAGGCACTTTTTTGTCCTCTGGTTCTGTATAAGAAGGCAACACCACGGAGACTGCAGTTCTACATAGGAAGATAACACCAGAGACTGCAGTTCTGTATAGGAAGACAACACCACAGAGACTGCAGTTCTGTATAGGAAGACAACACCACGGAGACTGCAGTTCTGTATAGGAAGACAACACGACGGAGACTGCAGTTCTACATAGGAAGACAATACCACGGAAAGTTTCTGTATAGGAAGATAACACCACGGAGACTGCAGTTCTGTATAGGGAGACAACACCACGGAAACTGCAGTTCTGTATAGGAAGACAACATCACGGAGACTGCAGTTCTGTATAGGAAGACAACACCACGGAGACTGCAGTTCTGTATAGGAAGACAACACCACGGAGACTGCAGTTCTGTATAGGAAGATAACACCACGGAGACTGCAGTTCTGTATAAGAAGTTCTGTATAAGAAGACAACACCACGGAGACTGCAGTTCTGTATAGGAAGACTACACGACGGAGACTGCAGTTCTGTACAGGAAGACAACACCACGGATACTGCAGTTCTATATAGGAAGACAACACCACGGAGACTGCAGTTCTGTATAGGAAGACTACACGACGGAGACTGCAGTTCTGTATAGGAAGATAACACCACGGAGACTGCAGTTCTGTATAGGAAGACTACACGACGGAGACTGCAGTTCTGTACAGGAAGACAACACCACGGATACTGCAGTTCTATATAGGAAGACAACACCACGGAGACTGCAGTTCTGTATAGGAAGACTACACGACGGAGACTGCAGTTCTGTACAGGAAGACAACACCACGGATACTGCAGTTCTATATAGGAAAGCAACACCACGGAGACTGCAGTTCTGTATAGGAAGACAACACCACGGAGACTGCAGTTCTGTATAACAAGACAACACCACGGAGACTGCAGTTCTGTATAGGAAGACAACACGACGGAGACTGCAGTTCTGTATAGGAAGACTACACGACGGAGACTGCGGTTCTGTATAGGAAGACAACACCACGGAAACTGCAGTTCTGTATAGGAAGACAACACCACGGAGACTGCAGTTCTGTATAGGAAGACTACACGACGGAGACTGCGGTTCTGTATAACAAGACAACACCACGGATACTGCAGTTCTGTATATAAAGACAACACCAAAGAGACTGCAGTTCTGTATAGGAAGACAACACACGGAGACTGCAGTTCTGTATAGGAAGACAACACCACAGACTGCAGTTCTGTATAGGAAGACACCACGGAGACTGCAGTTCTGTATATGAAGACAACACCAAAGAGACTGCAGTTCTGTATAGGAAGACAACACACGGAGACTGCAGTTCTGTATAGGAAGACAACATCACGGAGACTGCAGTTCTGTATAGGACGATAGCACCACGGAGACTGCAGTTCTGTATAGGAAGACAACACCACGGAGACTGCAGTTCTGTATAGGAAGATAACACCACGGAGACTGCAGTTCTACATAGGAAGACAACACCACGGAGACTGCAGTTCTGTATAGGAAGACAACACCACGGAGACTGCAGTTCTGTATAGGAAGACAACACCACGGAGACTGCAGTTCTGTATAGGAAGACAACACCACGGAGATTGCAGTTCTGTATAAGAAGTTCTGCATAAGAAGACAACACCACGGTGACTGCAGTTCTGTATAGGAAGACTACACGACGGAGACTGCAGTTCTGTACAGGAAGACAACACCACGGATACTGCAGTTCTATATAGGAAGACAACACCACGGAGACTGCAGTTCTGTATAGGAAGACTACACGACGGAGACTGCAGTTCTGTATAGGAAGATAACACCACGGAGACTGCAGTTCTGTATAGGAAGACTACACGACGGAGACTGCAGTTCTGTACAGGAAGACAACACCACGGATACTGCAGTTCTATATAGGAAGACAACACCACGGAGACTGCAGTTCTGTATAGGAAGACTACACGACGGCGACTGCAGTTCTGTACAGGAAGACAACACCACGGATACTGCAGTTATATATAGGAAGGCAACACCACGGAGACTGCAGTTCTGTATAGGAAGACAACACCACGGAGACTGCAGTTCTGTATAACAAGATAACACCACGGAGACTGCAGTTCTGTATAGGAAGACAACACCACGGAGACTGCAGTTCTGTATAAGAAGACAACACCACGGAGACTGCAGTTCTGTATAGGAAGACAACACGACGGAGACTGCAGTTCTGTATAGGAAGACTACACGACGGAGACTGCGGTTCTGTATAGGAAGACAACACATAGGAAGACAACACCACGGAGACTGCAGTTCTATATAGTAAGACAACACCACGGAGACTGCAGTTCTACATAGGAAGACAACACCACGAGAGATTGCAGTTCTGTATAGGAAGATAACACCACGGAGACTGCAGTTCTGTATAACAAGACAACACCACGGAGACTGCAGTTCTGTATAGGAAGACAACACCACGGAGACTGCAGTTCTGTATAGGAAGACAACACCACGGAGACTGCGGTTCTGTATAGGAAGATAACACCACGGAGACTGCAGTTCTGTATAGGAAGACAACACCATGGAGCCTGTAGTTCTGTATAGGAAGACAACACCACGGAGACTGCAGTTCTGTATAGGAAGACAACACACGGAGACTGCAGTTCTGTATAGGAAGACAACACACGGAGACTGCAGTTCTGTATAGGAAGATAACACCACGGAGACTGCAGTTCTGTATAGGAAGACAACACACGGAGACTGCAGTTCTGTATAGGAAGATAACACCACGGAGACTGCAGTTCTGTATAGGAAGACAACACCACGGAGACTGCAGTTCTGTATAGGAAGATAACACCACGGAGGCTGCGGTTCTGTATAGGAAGATAACACCACGGAGACTGGAGTTCTGTATAGGAAGATAACACCACGGAGACTGGAGTTCTGTATAGGAGGATAACACGACGGAGACTGCAGTTCTGTATAGGAAGATAACACCATGGAGACTGCAGTTCTGTATAGGAAGATAACACCACGGAGACTGGAGTTCTGTATAGGAGGATAACACGACGGAGACTGCAGTTCTGTATAGGAGGATAACACGACGGAGACTGCAGTTCTGTATAGGAAGATAACACCATGGAGACTGCAGTTCTGTATAGCAAGACAACACCACGGAAACTGCAGTTCTACATAGGAAGATAACACCAGAGACTGCAGTTCTGTATAGGAAGATATTTATTTAGACGTGCCGGCACATCCACTCTCTCGTACATTGTACACGATGTGACACACAGTACCAGTGACTATTACGTGCCCGTCGCGATGTTACGTGAGGTGATCGGGTAGAATCGGAGGGTGGATAGAAGGATCAGGATGGTGCAGTGCGGCGCGTCAGCCATTTTGGCGCCGCGCACAGCGAACTGCATTAGGGAGGGGAAGGATACAAGTGGGAGTAATAAGTGATGTGCAACAGTAAAAGTACATATAAACAACCAATAGAAACACAATGAAGATGCAAGTGATGTTTCGTTTCGTTCGTTCTTCGTTTGCTAATCGTTTCTGACTTAGCAAGATCAATATTTGCTGTTTGATTTTCAGTCTCATATGAGCTTCTTCATAGCTCACATAAGCAGAAATCTTGAAATACTGCCTGTAACTATTCGTTTCGTTATAGTTTTCTTGGGGTTTTCTTTATGGTGCTTGTATCACTGTATTTCTTCCTCCAGAGGTTCTTGTGTAATTCTCGTGGTTTATTGCCGCGCGTCATTAAAATTCAAACGAGAAAAGCAGAGGTCGCTTGCGTGAAACTTTACTTCAGAGGCCTATTTCACAAAGAAGTTAGTAATTACACATGTTTGCGATACAAACGCAAGAAAATATTGCAAACCTCACAAAAAGCTATTTCACAAACATTCGCCACCTCTGAATTACCGATTGTAAAGAAAATTGTAAACACAAATGTTAGTACAGCAGAAAACTTGAAATCAAGAACGTTTGTATTCAAACTTGATGCTAATGACAAATAATTTGATTGTTAACAAATTAATTTAACAAATATTTACATTGTGGTTTATTTTTGTATTCAATATAAAATTAGTTATAGGGAGAATAATCTGATAATTAACATTTCATCGGAATGCAAACTCTGATCGTAAAAATACATCTTGGTAAGCAGTTAGAGTAAACAGAATTTGACCATTCACCAGGTGGCGGAGCATAACAACAGAACTACTCTTAAAAGAAAGATCGTTGAATTTCTCGACCATTTTTTCACCTAACCTAGCCGATTTCTTACTTCGTAAAGGGTGAAGGTTCCCTGTACATTGCACAAGACATCGTTGACCGCTGCAATTCTATCGCCATGCGGTTTCTCCGCGCGGAGGCGCCCCTCATAGCGCAATCGGTAAGGTGCATGCACTGTGACTGGACTTCAAAGCTGGAGATCCCTGTTCGAATCTCTCGGAAAAATGAATTGTTTTGGGCAGCTATACCTATGCATAACTAAACCATTACCCTAACAACCTCGGCAACGTAACAACCTCACCAAGAAAATAACCTGAACAGTCAAACAATGTCAACTGTCAATGCAGTTTCTGAAATTCAGAACCCCTGACCCACAGTAATTACAAGTTTGTAATTGCAAACATTTCCTCACTTCCGTCAACTTTTGAGAAATAGAACATGTGCAATTGCAAACATTTTTACAAACAATATTTTTGTAAAGTAGTTTGTAAATAGTAAATTGATATTTACTGCCCTGGGGTTTTGTGAAATCCAAACTACAAACATGTGTAAAAATTATTTGTAATTACAAAGAAATTCTTTGTAATTACACACTTTTTTGTTTTGTGAAATAGGCTACAGAATGCTAAAAATGACGAAAATGATGAAAATATAAATACATATTAAGATAACACCACGGAGACCGCAGTTTTTCATAGGGAGACAACATCACGGAGACTGCGATTTTGGACAAGAATAAAACACCGGAAAACCTCGAGACCAGTGGAGCCTCAATGGTCTACGCTTCGGAATGTGATGTTCTGCCAGTGTGATATTCTCGAATGTGATGTTCGGCCAGTGTGATATTCTCGAATGTGATGTTCTGGCAGTGTGATGTTCTGCCAGTGTGATATTATCTCGTGAGATGTACCGCTATGCCAGGCAGTGGCGCGGAACGGCGCAACAGCTGACTCATGCGTAGACACGGCATCACTGCATACAGCCATCAAACGGCTGACGGCGAACGTTGTGCTGATTGTGGGCTATTATAGCGGAACTATGCAGTGTATAGTGAATATCCCCCTGCTGTGCTGCCAAGCATGGTCCATTCTTCTGAGGACTTCCTGGCCTTTACTTGTCCTTCACCAGACAAAAAAGGCACCACTCAGTATGGCATACACTCAGTATGGCTCAGTAGGACAACACAGTAGGTAACGAGTGCTGCATGCTCCGCGCGACTTTTGTATTTCACTTTACAAACTTGGCGACCGTGTCGCACCTGTTCGTATTCATTTGTGTTCACATTCATATGTAATCTCGATACACATTTGTCAACTCAACACTCAATTATTCTCATTCATCTGCGCACATAATATATGCCTATTAAAATACGATACTCAAAACACAATACTCAGCCGTCCAATCAAAACACACACGTCCGATATTCACTCGCCAGTTCCCCTTAGCTAGCCACTAACGCAATCACTAACACACTGCCGGACCTGGTTAAACACTGAACTCAATAACAGGCACTGCAATGCGATATTAATACAAATTGTACATACCTACATGACACATTCTCACAAGACTAGTTGAGTCGTCACCGTCCGAAGCAGGCACATCAATACTGCTTGGGAGTCGGTCAACAATGGGAGAAGCGCACGCCTCCCACCAGTGCTGCTATACACATGATGTCAACAATGGTAGAAGCGCACGCCTCCCACCAGTGCTGCTATACACGGGATGTCAACAATGGGAGAAGCGCACGCCTCCCACCAGTGCTGCTATACACGGGATGTCAACAATGGGAGAAGCGTTCGCCTCCCACCAGTGCTGCTATACACATGATGTCAACAATGGGAGAAGCGTTCGCCTCCCACCAGTGCTGCTATACACGGGATGTCAACAATGGGAGAAGCGTTCGCCTCCCACCAGTGCTGCTATACACGGGATGTCAACAATGGGAGAAGCGTTCGCCTCCCACCAGTGCTGCTATACACGGGATGTCAACAATGGGAGAAGCGTTCGCCTCCCACCAGTGCTGCTATACACGGGATGTCAACAATGGGAGAAGCGTTCGCCTCCCACCAGTGCTGCTATACACGGGATGTCAACAATGGGAGAAGCGTTCGCCTCCCACCAGTGCTGCTATACACGGGATGTCAACAATGGGAGAAGCGTTCGCCTCCCACCAGTGCTGCTATACACGGGATGTCAACAATGGGAGAAGCGTTCGCCTCCCACCAGTGCTGCTATACACGGGATGTCAACAATGGGAGAAGCGTTCGCCTCCCACCAGTGCTGCTATACACGGGATGTCAACAATGGGAGAAGCGTTCGCCTCCCACCAGTGCTGCTATACACGGGATGTCAACAATGGTAGAAGCGCACGCCTCCCACCAGTGCTGCTATACACGGGATGTCAACAATGGGAGAAGCGTTCGCCTCCCACCAGTGCTGCTATACACGGGATGTCCCATTACACCAGGTGTGCACTGCACCTCAACTGCCGGCATCTCTCTGTCCTCATGTAGCCAGCTGTCAGCACTACTCCCAGAAGCGACACAAGCGCGATCGGTTCAGAAGCGACACGGGCTTCGGTAGCCGACAATCGACATAATCTCAGACACCACTGTCCGGACAGTCGCCTCGCACATCGCAGCCATAATCTCAGGCACCACTGTCCGGACAGTCGCCTCGCATATCGCAGCCATAATCTCAGGCACCACTGTCCGGACAGTCGCCTCGCACATCGCAGCCATAATCTCAGGCACCACTGTCCGGACAGTCGCCTCGCACATCGCAGCCATAATCTCAGGCACCACTGTCCGGACAGTCGCCTCGCACATCGCAGCCATAATCTCAGGCACCACTGTCCGGGCAGTCGCCTCGCACATCGCAGCCATAATCTCAGGCACCACTGTCCGGACAGTCGCCTCGCACATCGCAGCCATAATCTCAGGCACCACTGTCCGGGCAGTCGCCTCGCACATCGCAGCCATAATCTCAGGCACCACTGTCCGGACAGTCGCCTCGCACATCGCAGCCATAATCTCAGGCACCACTGTCCGGGCAGTCGCCTCGCACATCGCAGCCATAATCTCAGGCACCACTGTCCGGACAGTCGCCTCGCACATCGCAGCCATAATCTCAGGCACCACTGTCCGGACAGTCGCCTCGCACACCGCAGCCATAATCTCAGGCACCACTGGCCGGACAGTCGCCTCGCACATCGCAGCCATAATCTCAGGCACCACTGTCCGGACAGTCGCCTCGCACATCGCAGCCATAATCTCAGGCACCACTGTCCGGACAGTCGCCTCGCACATCGCAGCCATAATCTCAGGCACCACTGTCCGGACAGTCGCCTCGCACATCGCAGCCATAATCTCAGGCACCACTGTCCGGTCAGTCGCCTCGCACACCGCAGCCATAATCTCAGACACCACTGTCCGGACAGTCGCCTCGCACATCGCAGCCATAATCTCAGGCACCACTGTCCGGACAGTCGCCTCGCACATCGCAGCCATAATCTCAGGCACCACTGTCCGGACAGTCGCCTCGCACATCGCAGCCATGAGCCACGCCGCCAGAAGGCAGTTCATTGGAGTCCACGACAGCGCCGTTGAAAGCGAGACCTCTCTACTACACACGGATGTACGCAGTAGGTTGACGTCACTGGGCGTGACGTCACAAGGCGGATGGACGGTTTATACACTGCACTCCACGCGGCAGCACTGACTCTCGTGTCAGCGCTGCTGGAGACATAAGTCTCCAGTGACACCGGCTAAGCCAAGCTTACTGACTTGCGGGCGGCCAACTCATTATTGTGGTGTATTTTCCGCATTGAACTAAGCTGCATTGCTGCATTGAACTGCATTGAAATTGAACTAGCGTCCATATTGCTTTAGTCAATCCAGCGTGGAGCATTCTAGGACAGATTCGACGCGGTGCACTGGAGTACATTTTTTTTTTCTGTCAGATTCGATCAACTCGAGCGGGAGAGTCCTCTGTAGGGTTTTCTTGTAGGATTATGTATAGCGAACTAAGTATGCGTTATACTGCATACTTGATTGCATGCTCCGCATTTCACTACAGACTGCTATGTGTTTGTGTGTGTGTGTGTGTGTGTGTGTGTGTGTGTGTGTGTGTGTGTGTGTGTGTGTGTGTGTGTGTGTGTGTGTGTGTGTGTGTGTGTGTGTGTGTGTGTGTGTGTGTGTGTGTGTGTGTGTGTGTGTGTGTGTGTGTGTGTGTGTGTGTGTGTGTGTGTGTGTGTGTGTGTGTGTGTGTGTGTGTGTGTGTGTGTGTGTGTGTGTGTGTGTGTGTGTGTGTGTGTGTGTGTGTGTGTGTGTGTGTGTGTGTGTGTGTGTGTGTGTGTGTGTGTGTGTGTGTGTGTGTGTGTGTGTGTGTGTGTGTGTGTGTGTGTGTGTGTGTGTGTGTGTGTGTGTGTGTGTGTGTGTGTGTGTGTGTGTGTGTGTGTGTGTGTGTGTGTGTGTGTGTGTGTGTGTGTGTGTGTGTGTGTGTGTGTGTGTGTGTGTGTGTGTGTGTGTGTGTGTGTGTGTGTGTGTGTGTGTGTGTGTGTGTGTGTGTGTGTGTGTGTGTGTGTGTGTGTGTGTGTGTGTGTGTGTGTGTGTGTGTGTGTGTGTGTGTGTGTGTGTGTGTGTGTGTGTGTGTGTGTGTGTGTGTGTGTGTGTGTGTGTGTGTGTGTGTGTGTGTGTGTGTGTGTGTGTGTGTGTGTGTGTGTGTGTGTGTGTGTGTGTGTGTGTGTGTGTGTGTGTGTGTGTGTGTGTGTGTGTGTGTGTGTGTGTGTGTGTGTGTGTGTGTGTGTGTGTGTGTGTGTGTGTGTGTGTGTGTGTGTGTGTGTGTGTGTGTGTGTGTGTGTGTGTGTGTGTGTCTGTGTGTGTGTATATGTGTGTGTGTGTGTGTGTGTGTGTGTGTGTGTGTGTGTGTGTGTGTGTGTGTGTGTGTGTGTGTGTGTGTGTGTGTGTGTGTGTGTGTGTGTGTGTGTGTGTGTGTGTGTGTGTGTGTGTGTGTGTGTGTGTGTGTGTGTGTGTGTGTGTGTGTGTGTGTGTGTGTGTGTGTGTGTGTGTGTGTGTGTGTGTGTGTGTGTGTGTGTGTGTGTGTGTGTGTGTGTGTGTGTGTGTGTGTGTGTGTGTGTGTGTGTGTGTGTGTGTGTGTGTGTGTGTGTGTGTGTGTGTGTGTGTGTGTGTGTGTGTGTGTGTGTGTGTGTGTGTGTGTGTGTGTGTGTGTGTGTACTGCAGGACACTTCACTTGATACTGGTGCGGCACTCCTATGTTCAGACTCCAGTACACTCTTGTGCAGGTTGTAGTTCATTCCACTACAGACTGACTCTTCACCACACCACAGTGCACTCCAATGCACTACATTTTTAAGTGGAGTGCGGCGTATTCCACCACGATCGTATGCATTCCACCACAGAATGCCGTGTATTCCAGCACGGCCGTAGTGTATTCCAGCACGGCCGTAGTGTATTCTCCTACATCGTGGAGGAGTGCAGACTGTCGCTGATCTCCTGTAGTCGGGCGTTTCTCTGCAGCGTCAGTCCCGGCTCCATGCTGGCCGTTATGAACTGTTCAGCGATCTCACGATCCAGGCCTGTATAGCTGGAGGCGATCTCCTCCTCTGTCGGCCCGGCCGCCGCCGCCGCCGCCGCCGCCGCCGCCGCCTGATGCCGCCGCTGCCGCCGCCGCTCGCGTCTCTGCCGACCGGCCTCCGATTCCTGGGAACGGTACGGCCGGAGTCAGGCAAGCTCAGGCGCAGCCAGCTGTGACTCTGTTCAACCAGGCAATATGTAATTCCAAAGGAATTTGTCCTTGTAATTACTCCTGAGTAGGGGGTGTTGCATGATAAGGGTGAATATGTTATCGCACTGGTACGAGTTGGCGAGTGGCATCGTATTTCAAACAGAATTCGTCACTAGTAGTTCAGAATAAGGCCCGTCATTTTCCAGGCCTATTGACACGTTTTCCATAGTATCGGCCCGCCACTTTCCGCTCCAACATAAAGGAATTTGTAGAAATATTATCACATAATTATTAGCGGAAAAGCACACACAAAGAACAAGCACCCTCCTTTCAGATGTCCTCAATCTATATCCATCGAATAGCTATTCCTCTCTCTCTCAGGGGTGTAGCTTCTCTAGAAAAGTTGGGGGGAGCGCTGAGCTGGGAAAATCGCTTAAAGGGAAATAATGATCTTTTGATTTTGTTAGCAACAATTTCTTAGGCTAACGCTATGGTTTTAAAATTATTTTATTTAAATTTAAGAATTAAATAAAATTATTCCCAAATTCGAAGTTGTAAGTTTGGTAAAAATACAAAACAAGTACCTTGTGTACTTCATGAAGGTCATTGACAAATTTGCCCTTCCCTACCATTGTTTACATCGATTGCGGCATTTTTGGAGGCTCTGTGACATTTCCGATCAAACTGAGCGCTGCTCGGACACACGCTAGTAGCGCTTTCGTTCTCCATGGCAACCAGGCGTCAGCCAATCAAAAGCCAGAAAGGGAATACGTTCTGGCTTTTCATTGGCTCACGCCTGGTTGCCATGGAGAACGAAAGCGCTACTAGCAACAACTCGCCACAATGGTTAAGTGCGCCGAGAAGCATGACAATGCTTTGCAAACAAATCGCCGACGCTAAATAGGTCGCCGTCGATGTGCATCGATGAGCTTCCGATTTAATTGCCAGTTTTGTGTTATTGTTTGTTAGTTTTTTTTGGGAAAATTATTATTTTGCATGATAATATAAAGCATAGTGTTATATACAGCCACAGACAAATTATACAATACTCCTAATGTTGAAAACAAATGAATTTATTTTCAAAAATTGAGGGTCGCAACCACTAACTATGCCGCCGTTGATGTGCATCGATGAACTTCCGATTTTATTGCCACTTTTTCCAATCGCTGTTAGTTTTAGAAGATCGCCGGGCATATAATCACAACAAGCAGAACGCACAATGTATTTTCCACTCCATTGCGTAAAAAAACAATACGGGAAAAGCCCGCAGTTTGATGAGGACCAAAAGTACTTGCAAGTACCGGTCGTTAAAAGTGTGGAACGCTTATCAACTTTAACTTGAAATATCTTTCGGTAGGAAAGTTTTCATGCAAAATGTGATGAATTTACAATATATTTTGGTCTCGTCTGGCGATTTCAAGTGCTAACTCCATTTTTGTGGAAGAAGGTCATTATTTCCCTTTAAAGTAGCATCAACATCCAAAAAATACAGATTTCTCCCCGGATTTGACACACCTCCTCGTCCAAGTGGGGGGAGGGGGACTGAGCCCCCTCAACGGAATAGGATCCTACCCCCTGCTCCCTCTTCTTCATACCTGCTGCTCGAGTTGTCGCTGGTGCACGGCGACGCGCGCGCCATCTATATACACGACACGCGCGTCATCTGGAGTTAGTTCGCTGGCCGGCCGGTAGACAGAGCCGGCGGTCGGCGGGCGGGCCAGAACAGCTCCAGGTGGCAGCACCCAGCCGGGTACGCTGGTTAGCTGGGAACCCGGCGGAGGCACCTGGCCGGTACAGAGACGGGGTCAGGGCTGAGATGATACTACAAAGTGTCCACTGAAGGCCGATTCCGCTAGACGTTGTTCAAACATGCGATACGGTGGCAATTAGTAAATGTTAATTATTGGCTGTGACTGGTTTAGATATTACCTGAAGTTTATGATAAGACGTGCAATTAACAGGTATTACAACTGAAACACTCATCTAAGGACAAAACAACCACATATTTGTGTGTTCAAAGAAACAGGTCGCATCTAGCCAAAGTCTTACATCAAATATTTAGCTACTAGTGTATACCCCTAAAGTGCTTATAATCCTAACGTTAACACATCATGACTGTTATCCACTGTTCACAGAACATATGTAATCATTGACGTCAAGCCTCACCCGCTACATATACAGTTCACGTCACAACTGTCATCAGTACCTACCCTATATATATTATATAGATGTCGCCCCTGTCGTCATTCATCTTCACCCTTTATACAAATGTCGCCCCTGTCGTCATTCATCATCACCCTTTATATAGATTTCGCTCCTGTCGTCATTCATCTTCGCCCTTTATATAAATGTCGCCCCTGTCGTCATTCATCTTCACCCTTTATGTCACCACTATAGTCATTCATCTTCACCATTTATATAGATGTCGCCCCTGTCGTCAGTCCTCTTCACCCTTTATATAGATGTCGCCTCTGTCGTCAGTCCTCTTCACAATTTATATAGATGTCGCCCCTGTCGCCAGCGCTCACCTGCTGTACGTAGACTGCATCACGGCGCTGCTGGCCGAGCCAACGCCAGAGTCTCTCAGTACCTCCGGGCCCGGCCGGCCGGGGGGCACCACTCGCCGCAGAGCACACCTCTCTGGAGCAGATGGCTACCGAGAACAGAGAGAGCAGGATGTCCAGGACGGACAGCCCCAGCAGCACGGCGCTGAAGATCACCGCTGGACGCCGGATCACCACGTCCCCCAGGAACGCCAGCGGCTCTCCCGTCTCCTGCGGCGGCACAGACACGGCCGTTGGTTGGCGATGCACATCATGGCGCATGTGTATGCGACTTATGCGGTGATGTGCGTAAGGTGTGTTCAAGAGCGGTTGCGGATCGAGTGGTTGGTCATGTGGGCCACAACCACCCCCCCCCCCCCCAAACGACTGAAATTGAACGAAAGCTGACACATTTCCTGATTTGAAAGAAAATCTAGTTAACTTATAGCACACATGTTTTCAAGTGAGTGACTACGCACGAGGAAGGGCAATATGATGAGGGTTTCGGATTTTGTCACGCGAAGACTGCGTATCCGACTCACGGTATCGACGAAGACGGCGCGGGAGCTGGCGTCATCCCGGATCAGGCCAATGGTGGAGAAGATGATGACCAGGCCGGAGACGGCCAGTGAGACGATCGACAAGGCCATGAAGCTGGCCTGCGGAGAGACGGACGATGCGACGTTGGCCAGGTCAACACGAAGAGTGTTAGGCCAAAAGCCCAGCGGAAATAAAGACAGTCTGCGGTCACCGTTCGAAGAGAGACGGAGTAGCAAGGCCATGAAGCTGGCCTGCGAGGAGACGGACACACGTGCCAGGTCAACACCAAGACTGTCACAAGCAGGACAAAATAGGCACGGCAGAAGGGTTGACTCAGCGCCACGTAGTACTACCGTACCAGGTATAAGCAACGCTCAGTTCAGTAGAGATTGGTAGACCAGTATTCCGTACCAGGTAGAAGTAGGCGCAGGGCCGGCGGCTGGACATGATGCCCAGGGTGCCGGAGACGATGACACAGATGCCTCCCCAGAGCCCGCCGCCGAGGTAAGCTTGGGAGGAGCCTTGCAGCAGCGCCAGAATCCCGAACACCAGCAGCAGGAGACCCAGCAGCAGCTGACGGCACACAAGGAGAGAGAGAGAGAGATAGTGAAAACTTACCATCAATTTATTAACTTCTCTCATTTATATATATATATATATATATATTTATATATATATGCAAAGCTGGTGCCCCTCCGGTTAGTGACGACGCCCCTCCGGTCAGTGACGGCGCCCCTCCGGCCAGTGACGGTGCCACTCCGGCCAGTGACGGCGCCCCTCCGGCCAGTAAAAGCGCCCCTCTGGGCAGTGACGGCTCCCCTTCGGCCAGTGACTGCGCCCCTCCGGCCAGTGACGGCGCCCCTCCGACCAGTGACGGCGCCCCTCCAGCCAGTGAAGGCGCCCCTCCGGCCAGTGAGGGCGCCCCCCGACCAGTGACGGCGCCACCTCCGGCCAGTGATGGCGCCCCTCCGGCTAGTGACGGCGCCCCTCCGACCAGTGACGGCGCCCCTCTGGTCAGTGACCACGCCCCTCCGGCGAGTGATGGCGCCCATCAGCTTATAATTATTATTATTATTATTGTTTTTGTTTTTAAATACATTTTCTGTTTTTCTTTTCAAGAATGGTCTTACATCGCGCCAATTCAGGACAGAAGGTCGTAAATGATTAATTGTATGGTGTGCGTTATTGGTCTGCGCTTGCTCCATGCAGTGCGGACACTTTCAGACGGTACGGTATATCATATATGCGCCGCATTCCTTCGCCAAAAAGTCAAATATCTTCGGCTTCAGTCTTTTCAGCCAAGAAAAGTTGCCGTGAAGGATTTCTCAACACGGACTACAAAACTGCTATTTCAGTTCAAAACCCCATGTTTAAGGTGAACTATTTCCTTTAACACGCGCACTGCAGGGCCTCTGAAAATTACACGCATTGGAGGGGGAGTGGACCCCCCCCCCCCCCCCGCTCCTAAGATCTTGGCTCCCATAAGAGCGACAATAACACAAATTTGTAGGGTAGAGAGGTGCGGTGCGGATCTTTGTTTTGTTGAAATTGAATGACCCTAGGTCAATATCTTCAAGGTCAAATGAGGCAAAATATGCTAAACTTTGCTTGTTATGCGCTCCTTGGCTTGACATTGTTATGTAACGCAGTGATTGCATGTATATTTAACATATATACACCTCAGAATGGGTTTAATGATTTGTTGGAAAGTCGAATGATACAATAGGTATGACAGAAGTTGTATTTGACCTCAGGTCATTTACATATCAACATTTTACTGCGGCCATTTTGGAGACATTTTAAGTTGGTTTACTTTGATGGCATATAACTCAAAATGTTTTCGGCCGATTTGTATTTGTATTACTTTAACCCTCGCTCTACGGGAGTCCTAAAACGACCCCCCTGAGGTTGTTCTTGAATAACTTTTACACATAGATCTTTCTGAAATTTTCAGAAGCTGAGTTTACAACAATTATAAGCATTCTATCAAAATTTGAAGTGTATGTAACTATTAGATCGTGACCTATGGGCTATGACCTCTTCGGCAATGTCATGTCAGAACCCAAAGGTACATTGACCTGACCCCAAAGGTCACCAGTTGACTTAGATGCTCAAAATGGGATGCCCTCGGATTTTTCTTATGACAGGCTACACGTTACTTTTACGGTGTCTCTCTATCTCTCTCCGTTCGGAAGTTATACTAAGCGCCCTGTACAATGGCTATTTTTGGACGTGGTCGATCTTAAGTCATTCACTTGACCTGGAAGGCCACCCGTTGACCTGAAACCTAAAAATCGCATAATGTTAGATTCCTCTCATTTCAGGAAACATGCTGGTCCTTACCGCATTGCTTTATCTTGCTTGGTTTGGAAGTTAACAGGGGGTCCTGTTAGGACCCCCCGTAGGGTGAAGGTGAGAAAAGGTCCCGTAGGGTGAGGGTTAAACGACGCGTTATTCATTTGTTAGCAGGTACACATTAAATGATGCATATCGACCTGTAAAATCAGGAGATATTTACCACAAAAAAACAGGAGGGTTGGCGGATCCCCCCCCCCCCCTCCATTGCGCGTGCTACCCCACCTAAAATAGATACGGGTACGATAAAATAGATACGGGTACGATAAAATAGATACGGGTACGATACAATAGATACGGGTACGATAAAATAGATACGGGTACGATAAAATAGATATGGGTACGATAAAATAGATACGGGTACGATAAAATAGATACGGGTACGATAAAATAGATACGGGTACGATAAAATAGATACGGGTACGATAAAATAGATACGGGTACGATAAAATAGATACGGGTACGATAAAATAGATACGGGTACGATAAAATAGATACGGGTACGATAAAATAGATACGGGTACGATAAAATAGATACGGGTACTATACAATAGATATGGGTACTATAAAATAGATACGGCTACGATAAAATAGATACGGGTACGATAAAATAGATACGGGTACGATACAATAGATACGGGTACGATAAAATAGATACGGGTACGATAAAATAGATACGGGTACGATAAAATAGATTCGGGTACGATAAAATAGATACGGGTACGATATAATAGATACGGGTACGATAAAATAGATACGGGTACGATAAAATAGATACGGGTACGATAAAATAGATACGGGTACGATAAAATAGATACGGGTACGATAAAATAGATACGGGTACGATATAATAGATACGGGTACGATATGTGGGCCACCTAGCTGAAACATTACCGGCGCATCATCCTCACTAATATTACCAACACGGCTGGGCGGACGTCGGAGGCTTCCCAGCGGTAGCTACATGGCCGGCCCCCGTTCGCTGGCCCCACACTGTCATTCTCCCACGGTAACGAACGGTCGGCGATGGTGTTTTCGCCGTGCGGTTAATGACCCCCCCCCCCCCCCCCCTCGTCGCCGCCCCCGCCCCGCCCGTTACGGTTCACGATGTTTCGCATGTAGATCGTGACGCACCGGGTGCCGCTTTGCGCATTACGCATGTGGATGCTACACCAAATCGTGTGTCACTCTTTATCGTTCCCAATCGATGACACTGGATAGCGGCAATGAAATTTAGTCATGGAATAGCCGGTTTTCTCGAAGCCGAAAAATCGATGGGTTCCTTCTAGCTTGTCCATACGGAAACTAAAGGTATCGACAATAGTTCTGTTTTTCGTCGCTCTTGCCAAAATAAGAGGTTTTGGTGGATTTGATTTTATGTCAAGACTGAAGGTGTCGGTGGCATTGGCTCCGCCACCGGGGGGGGGGGGGGGGGGGTGGGGCGTGGGACGGGGAGGGACATGTCCCACCCAACTTCAAAGTTGGGGGAGACAGAGTGTCTTTTGTCCCCCGCCCCCAACTTTGAGCACATGACTGCCCTCAAATTGCAAGCACCTCAAGCTTCAATACACACCTCAAGCACCTTCAACAGTAAGAATACAGTTATCGATTTTTTTTTCTCGCGCCGCTCCGCGGCGCAATTGCAATACCACTCAATTGTATACGGGTTAAAACAAAATTATAAATTCGCACCGTTTCGCGGCGAATTTATATTTGATTTATGTGTTGCTACTTTCCTATATAATTGGGCAAAATATTTCGCTTTATCGCTTTTTTTACCACACTGTTAAACGCAAAAAAAAGACGATGTCATACAAGAAAAAATGCATATCCAGGGCATAAGATTCGAAATTTTCGCGCCACTCCGCGGCGCAATTCCTTTAAGGGTTCCAGGGCTTGGGCCTAAAAAATATTCGAAGTTGGTATAGCTGATTCCAAACTAGTGTCGCTGGTTTCAAAGTTGAAATCTCCTCCAAATCCCTGGTTCTAAACCCCTCGGTTTACTTACTCCAGCTCCTAAAAGTGTTGGTATGGCCCATTCCATACCTGCCATACTGCATTCTCCATTCTTGTAACGTGCCTTTTCATCCGTTTTGTTTGGCCCTTTCAACGCTCGGGAAGGGGCCCTTTCGAGGCGTCTCCCCCCTCCCCCCCCCCCCCCCCCCCCCGGGCGAAATCCTGGCTATGTGCCTGTGTAAACTGTGGTTAATTAAAAGGGTCATGACACTGCAACTTAGCAGTAATGCGCATGTATATGTCTCTCAGCTTTTTATAAGTACGCTAACTTAGTCAACAAGTCACCTCTCTATAGGCAGTGGCGTCGCCACACAATTTTGAATGTGGGGGGGGGGGCGCCATGGGTTTGGGGTCCAGCCCCATTGGGCTAATGCTAAAATCCTGCGAATCTGGAGGAGGGGGTCCGACTACGGCCGGAGCGATCCGGGGGGGGCACCCCCCCCCCCCCCCCCACCCACCCCCGGTGGCGACGCCCTTGTCTCTAGGTATCACTGACACAGCAAGTAGCGGGAGTATCCCGAGGCAAGTTGACAGTGGCGTACGCAGGGCGGGGGGGGGGTCAAAAAGGTCAGCTGACCCCCCCCCCCCCAAACAAAAACAAAAAATATGAGTGGCACGCATCAAAAGGACTCGTATTCTGGTCCATACCTGGCAGGGGCCCGGTCTTGGTCGGATCCGAGCGAGGCAGGGGCCTGGTGCTGGCAAAGGCGTGATATGGGAGCCGGTCAGGACGAGGGCCCCGTCACAACAGGGCCCGCCCGGTCCTTGCAAATTCTTTGATACGTGCCCCTCCCTGATAGGGGCCCGTTCCTGGTAGAGGCCCGATCGAGGCAGGGTCCGGTGCTGGCAAAGACGTGATATGGGGGCCCGGTCACAACCGGCCCCGATCCTTGCAAATTCTTGATACGGGCCCGTTCTAGTGACAAGGCCCGTTCCGGGTAGGGGCCTGGTCTTGGTCAGGCCCGATCGTGGCAGGGGCCCGGTGCTGGCAAAGGCGTGATATGTGGCCCGGTCAGGACGAGGGCCCAGTATTAGCAAATTCTTGATAGCACGGGCCCGTTCCTAATAGGGGCCCGGTCTTAGTCTGACCCTATCGAGGCAGTGGCCCGGTGCTGGCAAAGGCGTGTTGCAGGGGCCCGGTCAGGTGTAAAGCCCGGTTCCACCGTATCCCATATACTCGGCCCTATATATCGTTGAGCTCATGAATCCACGTCCCCCAACTTCAAACCTGTGGCGGAGCCCTTGGGGCTCGGTGGGAAGGTGTTTCTTACCTTTCCCATGCCGAGACTGAAGGCGAGTTTGGCAGGGTACAGGAACCCTTTCGATGTGACTTGTGACTCCTGGCTGGACTGGTAGATGAGCAGATCGTTCATCCCCGAGCCGGCCTTGTGCCCATATGACGTCATGGCTGCCAGATGGTGACGTCAGCGATGGAAAACAGACGGCCCGACGCGGTCAGCTCATAGCGAAAAAGCCGACTAGACGTAATACTCTGAAATGACAGAGACATTACGTCAGATTTGATGGTGTAATTGACACACGCACTATCAATGTGATGTAAAAAGCGAGAACATTCGATAAAGCGAGGACATTCGAAAAGCGAGGACATTCGAGGATATTCCATAAAATAAAATAGGTCGGGCGGCGGCAGCAACAGAAGCGGTTATCCGGCTTCTGGCTTGTATTTATTCTTCAACAAATGTTTAAATGTGAGATGACGGATGATGTCACCTTTCGAATGTATCGAGAGAGAAAAATATTGATTTGCTGGCATACCCGTATATTTGTGCATTTCGGCAAAATGGGTGTCAATTTATGTCGCAAATCTTGAGTCGTTAATTTAGTTAGGAATGCATGATCTTTTATCCAAACATACACATACCCATATGTCATATTGTAGAATATGTGCTTTTATTTTACTTCAATTAATCGCAATGTTATGTTGTTGTTGTTTTTTTGTTACAGGCATTCGTACCCGCCGTAGCCAGGAAGCGCCGTCTGAGAAATGACATGTTTATCATTTGATATGGTGGAATTGATTGAATTTGAAGCTATCAGTTTCATTTGTTGGTGGTCATCTTAATATACATATTTAACATTCCATGCTTTATTTGTACATACCGTTCTACTGCTACAGCTTTTTTAATGCGAATCGGCATCTGTTCAACTGAACGGGGCATAGGGCAAGTCATATCGTCAGGTACACTCGAATTTAGACACCCTTTTAACACTTCGACACATTTAATTAAATAAGAATATCATCGGTTCATCTTTGAACGGCGTCAATGGACATCGGCAGGGTCATTCAATATCAACATGGACATTAAGTTGCGTTACATTGCATTTTTTTGCCAATTCTCAATTAATTTAGACAATGCAAAATGTATTTAGTTGGTGGACAAAAATATTATTTTTATTTCAAACAGATGTATGGGAATTAACCCGAAAGTAAAAATGAATTATTTGTTGCTTTGGGTAATTATGTAATGACATTATGTTGATCAGTGGTGTGACCTATAGGCAGAAAATGTCTGCCTGTCATTGCCTGTTCCCGGCACACAAAATGACTTCAAGTCAGGTCAACATTTCTACGCTATTCAGCATCAAGATGCCGAGCTGTCACCGTGCTGTTTGTGCAGAGGACCGCGAGCGGATCATACAGGCCTACCGGGATGGAAGCAACAACGTTGTCGTAGCCCGGCACCTGAGTGTTCGGAGGACGACGGCGTGGTAAGTTGTTGCGAAGTGGCTCCGGACTGGTGAAACTGCTGTCAGACGGAGAGGAGGCAACCGACCAAGAAAGGTGGACATCTGGGCGGAGTGACCGGGTGATGACCACTGACGCAGTAGCATGATGGCCGGCTCATTTGTATCTGTGACAAATCTGACCAGATCTGAGAGTGCGATCAGCTCATGTGATCTGTGATGTGATGTTGAGCTCATGTGACCAGTCTTTAAAGCATGCTGTAACAGTCTCTGTCGGGCACGATTTGTTGTCAATTTGTCATGATTCTCTGACCTGATATCTGGTTATTTTTGCTTCCTTTTTGACTTGGAAGAAAATATAATATTATGCGCATCGGTGTATTTTTCGGAGGTGATTTAAGCGCCATTTCAGTGAACGAAGATACTGCACAACTCTGGTCACTTTTTACGAAACGTAGATCAAATAGTGTCTCGGAAGGTCTGGTGCAAAACCGATTATACTAAACGGTACCTATTGCGAACCTACACGGAATGGACAAAACATAATTAAAACTTTCTAAATTGCAATTTTGCCTTCAACGAAACTGAATGACGCTTGCCTATTTCAACTAAAACTTGCCTATATCTGATGAACGCTGTCGGCTCCATTGCGTTATGTCTGAATCCAGTGACCAGTGTTGACACGGTGCACTTTGTAGATTTCCAATGCCCTTTGCCACGGGAGTGTGTTACGCCGATGTGAGATGCACTATGTCAAACAGTATGTTAGCTGACGGCATAAATGAGATCTGCCGAGTTGAGCTGAACAGACGCCGATTCGCATTAAGAAAAGGTGTATCGTAATTAATAGGTCCATAAACCCATATAATAGGTAATAGTCCATAAAATAGGTAGATTTCCAATGCCCTTTGCCACGGGAGTGTGTTACGCCGATGTGAGATGCACTATGTCAAACAGTATGTTAGCTGACGGCATAAATAAGATCTGCCGATTGGAGCTGAACAGACGCCGATTCGCATTAAGAAAAGGTGTATCGTAATTAATAGGTCCATAAACGAGGATCTCGTTGATAAACAACATCACTAGTGGAAGCGCACGAGCAGCGCCACCACATCCTTAATACTCTCCATCTGGTTAAGGTGTTCCATAATAGGTAATGCTCAGGAATGTCGTATCGCAGCTGCTCTCACCACCTCGCATATCAACCTCCGGCACGTGCCCTGCCTGCCTGAGTAGCCCGGCATTAGTATAACCATCCCCCTCCCCTCCCCCGGCCGCATACCAGGCAAGTTTTCTCGCGCCACTCTCACTTTCTCGCTGTCTGGGCGGTTTACGGCCGGGTTGACTACGGTCTGTTTTGAAATCGATGTCTGTCCCATGACCCCGGTTACAACACAGCGGTGGCGGCGGCCGTGGGTCGGTCGACCTGGACGCTCACTGAGTGGAGAGCAAGCGAACGATTAGAGCAGCCCCACCAGTAACTGTTGGCAGCACTCGGGCGTTTGGGCGTTAACAACCTACTACACCATAGGGTTCCCATGTTAAATCGATGATTTTCAGACGAAGCTGGCCCGTAACCTATGGTACATATTTTAAATTTGACTTCTGGAACAGATAGCTACAAGCTTTAGCTACAACGTTTCTATTTACCACTTTTCGATATTCCGGGTGTAAAGAGGTTAAATGGGTTTGGGGGTCACAAAATGTCTGAACGACCGCTGACCGCTTCCAAATGCTACTACAGGTACTGAAATATACACTACTTCGACTACTACTTCGTAGTATAATTTAATATGACCGCTTCCAAATGCTACTACATGTACTGAAATATACACTACTTCGACTACTACTTCGTATATTTGTTGGAGTTTAATTCAATAAATAAAGATATAATATATGTAAATACAAGTTATTGATAGCAAACAATACCTGTAATTTATAATAGACAAAACAATGACTATAAAAATAATATCTTGTCTAATTCATTTGGGCGTTACATTCCTTACTGTTCTACCCGTTGTTCTATTACCATGGATTAGACAGGGTCAGCTAGAGCTGAATCTCACGTATATCAGAACAGTTACACACTCACACATATTCCGATTCATGACCTGAAGGATGGCTCCACTATAGATACTTTTCGACTAAAATGCCCTCATTCGTCTAGCTGTAATTTGATCTTTGCACGGGTTTTCGTGTGAAATGGCAGGAGGCAGAGCAGAGGCACACTTGATTCCTGTATCTGGGACTTAGCGGCAGCATAGGTGGTCTGTGCGTGCAAAACTAGCAACCTGCCCTCGTGCCAGAAAGCGTTAAACATTGTAACATTCATTAGTCATTACATTAGTCTGCAAGGGGCTTGAATAAATCATCAAAGATAAGATTGTTGAATTCTTGGAGCAAAATGAACTCATCAAGGATAGACAGCATGGCTTTAGGAAGGGCCGTTCTTGTTTAACTAATCTTCTGGAGTTTTTGGATGCTGCAACAGATAGTTTTGATCGGGGTATAAAATGTAGCTTTTCTGGATTTCAGTAAAGCATTTGACAAAGTCCACCATACAAGACTGGGGTTGTAACTTAAAATGCATGGGATCAGGGGCAAGATTCTGGCTTGTATAGAAACGTGGCTTTCAGGACGCCAGCAAAGGGTTATATTGAATGTGTGTAAATCGCAATGAAAGGAGGTTCTCAGTGGGGTTCCACAGGGCTCAGTCCTTGGCCCATTGCTTTTGATAGTATTTGTGAATGCAATTGAGAACAGTATAGACAGCAAAGTCTTGCAATTTGCAGACGATCTAAAAGTTGTTAGGATTATTAGAGGAAAACATGATCAGGGTGTGTTTCAATCAGATCTGAACAAGCTAGTTTAGTGGTCTGAAGCATGGCAGATGAAATTCCATTTGAGTAAATGTAAGATTATGCACGCTGGACGGGTTATCAGTAAACATAGGTATGAAATGGGTGGGCAGAAAATCGAGCAGATTGAAAAGGAAAGAGATTTAGGTGTCGTGGTAAACAATAGACGATCAGCGTCAGACCAGGTTGTAGAAGCTAGGAAAAAGGCACTTAGAATGCTAGGGGCCATTAAGAGGAATGTTTCCTGCAAGAGTGAAAAGTAATAACAAAACTGTATTATGCATACGTTAGACCACATTTGGAGTATTGTGTAGCCTGGTCTCCAACATATGAGAAAGATTGCTGGTTGTTAGAAAGAGTAAAAAAAGGGCAACACAAATGGTTAATTGTCTTGGTAGCTTACCTTATGAAGATAGATTAAAGAAATTGGGTATATTTTCACTTAGATATAGAAGGCTAAGAGGAGATCTAATTGAAGTCTTCAAATTTGTAAATGGTCAGCATTCTGGATATTTAAAGGGAATGTTTGAGTTCAATAGGGAAAATCGAGGTAGAGGTCATCAGCATAAACTCATTATGAAACAAAGTAGGACTAGGCTACGACATTCATTTTTCAGTAGAAGGGTTGTAGGACATTGGAATATGCTACCAGGGGATGTCGCTGATGCAGTGACACTTGTTTCCTTCAAAATTACATTATATAAATACTTTACAGAGAAGGGATTAGTTCATAAATACTCGTGGGATTAGCCTTCTTTTATGCAGGTAGAGTAAGGTGATTTGAAGGGGCGAGACTGGTGGAGAGGGGGGGGGGGGTACAACATCGGATGGGCCCAAGAGGCTCTTTGTTGCACTTTTCTTTTATGTCTTTATGTCTTTACATACTTCAAAGGGCTGTGTTAAAAAGGGACTGTTCCACTTTCCCAAAAGTTGTAAAATGTACGCCGCTTGTGGTGCAAAATATGAAGTAATTGCTGCCGAACACGATTATGACCTTGTTTCTCGCAAACAGTGCTCAATTTCCTCGAGTCGTGGGTGAGGTTCTGGGCAGGGGGGAGCCCCTTGACCTTCCCTGCAGGCTACCTCTGGTAGGTGCCTGTGCCTTTTCTCTTCAGCCTATCTCACTCCAGGGTCTTCGGTCTATCCTCTTTCCTATGACAAATGCAGCGGCCAGTGGTTCTGACGGTATTTGCATCAGGATTTTTAAGATGTGTTGTGGCGCCATTGGCCATGTCCTTCTTCGTCTTGTCAACTCCTGTATCACAACCTGTGAATTTCCCGCATCCTGGAAGCACTCCATCGTACACCCCATCCATAAATCCGGTGTCCTTCCAACTCCTCCAACTTTCGCCCCATTTATATCGTTCCGGCCCTTTGCCAAACTTGTGGAGAAGGCTGCCCAGCAGCAGCTGTACTCGTACATGTCCGATAACCACCTTTTTTCCCCATCCCAGCACGGTTTTCGCTCCCTCCTGTCACTGAAACCGCGCTTCTCACCGTATCAGACCACATTCTTACTGCCACCTCGACCGCCAGGATCTCACTCTTTCTTTGCCTCCTTGACCTTTCCAAATGCTTTGATGTGATCAACCACTCAAAGCTCCTCTCCAAACTCCAAGCCTATTATATCGATCCCATCTGTTTTCATCTTACCTCCAAGGCCACACTCAATCCGTTTGTACAGTTGACGGGCGTGGAATCGCCACCTTTCCAAACCCTTGTCTAATCATATTCGGTGTATTCCAAGGATCCTCTCTCCTCGGCCCTCTCCTCTTCCAGATTTTTGCCAACGACCCTGTCCCTGTTTGCCCCTGACGCGCACGTGGTTCAGTACGCTGATGATACCCAGATTCTCGTTTCCCGGCAAAAAAGATTCCCTCCCCCCTCCCCCAGCTCATTGCCACCAATGGAACAGACTTTAAACTCTTTGGATATATGGTTCCACTCCCACGGTTTGAAGGTTAACACCCGGCAAAACCGAGCTAATCGTCTTCGGCTCTCGCCAAAATTGTCGGGGAATAGCCCCGATTTCCATTCGGTTTCGCGAGGACACGATCCGTGAGAGTCCCACGGTGAGGAACCTGGGCGTGCAGTTCGACAGTCACCTCACTTGGGACTGCCATGTGTCTGCCCTCGTCAAGAAAAATGTAACGGTATGCTTATCGGGCTGTCCCACGTGCGTCATCAGATTCCCCGCGAACTCTTACCCATCCTTGTCAACGCCCTGGTCATCTCTCACGTTCGTTACTGCCTGGCCGTTTTTGGCGACGGTTCGGAGAAGAACATGCAACGCCTAGAGAAGGTCCTGAACTTCGGACTGCGTGTGATCTCCGGCCGCCGCAAATTCGACCGCATATCGGACGTGCGGGGTGCACTGGGTTGGCCCACCTCCCGGCAACTGTATGAACAGCATTCACTGAATCTACTTCACAAAATTCGCATTACCGAGGAACCCCTGGCCCTCTCCTCTCAGCTCAAGGTTAACTCTACTCTCCGTTCTTGGTCAACACGTCAGGACGCTGATCTGGCGCTCCCGCGCGCGAGGGCAGAGGCCGGGAAGCGGCGCCTCCTTTTTAGCGTTGCACAGCAGTACAACAGGCTGCCGTCAGAGGTCCGTCTTCTGCCACTGAGAGCTTTTAAACGTGCGGGTACATGACCTTTTAGTAGTATGATGTGAGTTAGTTTGTCTTTTCGAATGTATATATATACTATATATATATAGTATATACTATATATAATATACTATATAACTATAGTAATATCTATATATTATTATAATATATTAGTATATATATAGTCAGTGAGTGACAGACTTATGTATGCTTGTGTGTGCGATATGCTTGTTGTGTATGCTGTGTGTTGTGTGTGCGTACGTGTGCATGTGTGTTTGTGAGTGCTGGGGATTCGTCTCTGATTTATTTTCTATGATCTTATTGTGTGCAATGTGCTGAGTGTCGTTTTTAACATTCTTCACTTACGAATTATGACTCGACACTCGAATAGCCAGTGTAATATTGGAGAGTGTTTTAATTGTCAAATACAAATACAATACAAATTTTCATAAAGGTTAAGTTTTAATATTTGGGTTGATGACGTCATATTGAGCTCTAGAGAGCTACACAGAAATCCTTTACGCTGCCAAAGTATGGGCGCAATTATTCGAGACAATTCTGGCACATTGAAATACAAAACAAACCAATTACCAAAACATTGAAACGTAGCAAGTATCTCCTAGGTGCTACCTTTAAAACAAGTCGACTACCATCACCATTGGGTAAAGATAGGTGACGTCATCGGCTTTAAGCCCCTATTCAAATACACGTAGGGCTTATTGTTACAATTGTCAAGACCAAGCTCGAATTTCTTTTCGATTAGACCTATGTGGCTGTTTTAACTGCTACCCTACTTAATTTCAATGCAAATCCAACAACATGGCTATCTCAACTCAAAACTTATGTTAGCCACGCGCCCTGGAGGGGGGGCCGAAATCCGCCCACCCCTCCGGTTTTTAGAGATGAAGCGCAAAAACGGCGGCGCGCAAGCGCCGCCGTTTTTTGTATACCTGTTTAGAAATGAACTTCCCGCATTATGTAAAATTATTGGCCTCAGGTCATCTCAGGTCAGGTCACCAGACCAGGTCACGTGATGACCTCAACTCCAAAACGTTTGCAGTAGTACCACAGCCACAGTTTTACGCCGATCGGTTTCAATCTAGCAGGACTTTATAAGGTCATAGATACCAACAATTTGTTAATCTCGGATTTATAATATCGGTGACCTCAAGGTCAGGTCAATTTTGTGACCGCCGACACGGTTTTATCAATAACTATCGACATAATGAAGATAGAGAAGAGAAAACGGTACCAATATGTTAGTCTCGTCGAGACACGTCTCCCAATATGCAACATGACCAACTTGGGTCACCACTTGACCTTGACCTGAGGTCAGATTTCTCAGTTGACCTCCACCCGGTCACCATGAATATGATTCGAAGCGCTTTGACAAGACACGAGCGATGGCGTAAACATTATTGCTTTATCTTTATTAGGTAAAAGGTTATTTGGGGAAAACAGTTTTGAAAACAAAATCACCTTTTTGACATTCGATGACCTCTGGAGCCTAAACTATTGACCTGAGCTCAAATCTGAGGACACCTATGTCGATTGCATTTTTCAATGACTTTCGATTGCTTTTATCGTTTGCTGCTAACTATCATAGTTCCCGAGATATTTGGGGTTTCGAACCGAAGTCTTGACAACTTGAAAATCTGACCCTAGATGACCTCTGGTGACCTCAATATTGACCTGAAAAAAAAAATTAACGAAATACTTTCGAAAGAGCTTGTCTCGAGCTATCTAAAGTCGTTTCCCGCTTGTCGCTACGTTGCGTGGTTTTCGAGATCATAGGGGGGGGGGCGAAATCCGTCCCCACCCCCTCCAGGGCGTGTAATTATCAGAGGCCCTCCAGGGCGCGTGTTAAGGTGGGAATGTCCCTTCAAATCATCTGCGAAGTGCTGGAGTCGTTTACTACACCAGAGTCTGTGTGTTATGCGGCGAGCAATGTGCCTGGCATTTGATCGGACACCACGTCTGGTGGCTGATGGACATCGGAATGTCTGCTCCAGCCGTCGGTGGCATCGCCGGCATTCAGATTGCTGTGATAACTTTGATAACTGTGATAACACTTGATGGCTAT
>JAXIVJ010008807.1:0-53801 GCA_036785665.1 Chirona hameri | reverse complement strand
GCTCTATCGCTCTCATCGCTCTCTCGCTCTCTCGCTCTCTCGCTCTCATCGCTCTCTCATCGCTCTCCGTCGCCCCTCCTGCTCTCACTCGCTCTCTGCGCTCTTCTCGCTCCTCTCGCTCTCTCGCTCACATAATATCGCTCTCTCGCCCTCCTCTCCTCTCTCGCTCTCCTCGCTCTCTCGCTCTCTCGCTCTCGTCGCTCTCTCGCTCTCCTCGCTCTCTCGCTCTCCTGTCGCTCTCACGCTCTCTCGCCTCTCGCTCTCTCGCTCTCGTCGCTCTCATCGCTCTCTCGCTTCTCGCTCTCTCGCTTCGCTCTCTCTCGCTCTCTCGCTCCTCTGCTCTCTCGCTCTCGTCTCTCGCTCTCTCGCTCTCTCGCTCTCTCGCTCTCTCGCTCTCCTCGCTCTCTCGCTCTCATCGCTCTCCGCTCTCTCGCTCTCCTCGCTCTCTCGCTCTCCGCTCTCCTCGCTTCGTCGCTCTCTCGCTCTCGTCGCACTCTATCGGGCTCTCTCGCCTCACATCGCTCTCTCGCTCTCTCTCGCTCTCAGCTCGCTCTCTCCGCTCTCTCGCTCTCTCGCTTCTCTCGCTCTCTCGCTCTCTCCGCTCTCTCGCACCTTCTCGCCTCTCTCGCTCTCTCGCGTCTCTCGCTCTCTCGCTCTCTCGCTCTCAGTCGCTCTCTCGCTCTCTCGCTCTCTCGCTCTCATCTCGCTACTCTCGCTCTCTCGCTCTTCTCGCCTCATACTCGCTCTCTCGGCTCTCGTCGCTCTCTCAGCTCGCTCGCTCTCTCGCTACTCTCGCTCCTCTCGCTCTCATCGCTCTCTCGCTCTCTCGCTCTCATCGCTCTCTCGCTCTCTCGCTCTCTCGCTCCTCTCGCTCTCGTCGTCCATCTCGACGCTTGCCTCCTCCCTCGCTCTCGCTCTCTCATCGCTCTTCCAAGGTCGGCTCTCTCGCTCATCTCGCTCTCTCGCTCTCTCCTTCTCTCTCGCTCTCTCGCTCTCTCGCTCTCTCGCCTCGCTCTTCGCGCTCTCTCTCTATCTCTATCCTCCTTAACCAACTGCTTGTGTCGTGAGTAAAATCGAACATCAGCAACCGGCCACAGCGTGTATCATAATATGAAAGGGCCATGACCTCAGGTTTCACCTGCTGCCAGCTGGAGCTGTCATTGGTGAATTACTAGTACTGGGTGGAATCTAATGTTACAGCTATGCGCTTACGATTGAAGATTAGCAACGGATAGGTACCAGGTATTTACTGCGTAAATCGGATCCCAAGATCAGTTAGGAGGTTTATTAGCTAACTCCCCGAACTACAGGGTCAGGTCAGGTTAACTTGCAAATGTGGCCTCAGGTCAAGGTCAAGTGCTGGTGACCCCAAGTAGGTCCAATGTTGCATATGGCAAGACGTTGCCCACGACGAGATAAACACATTTGTGTCGGTTTCACTTCTCTATCGTCATTATGCGAGAGTAATTGACATAAACACTGTTGGTGACCTCGGATGACCTCGGCTGATCCTGTAGGAGTCACTGAACAAAAATGGCACCTATGTCATCAAAAATGTCATATAATAACATGATCAGAAGGAATTAGACTTGCTATCTGGCGTCTTCGACAGCATTTCAATATTTCCCCTTAGGACTTATAATGGGAGGTCACGAAATTAAACCGACCCTTATGTTGCTGATATTAAAAATATATGATTCACGAATTGTAGATATATGTGCCCTTATGAAGTCCTGTAAGTGTAAATCCGATCATCCCAAACTTGTGACTGGTACGACCACAAGTTTTTTTGGGGAGAGTGGGGTCACGTGACCTGGTCTGGTGACATGACCTTAGATGACCCGCGGATTTTTTATAAACATGATGTGGACAATGATGCACAAGCAGCTGTGCCAAAATTGGCTGCGCTGCGCGTGGCCGTTTTCTCTTGCTATCCGCGAAAAAGGCTGAGGGGTGTCTACCCCCTCCCCACCGGCACGGCGCTGGTTAAAATATAGGGATGATAGTGAGATGCAAGCCAGATGTTAGGGTGTTTCATGTGAAGTAAAAAATAACCCCAGATGTGCTGGGTCATTTTCGTATGTGCCACTTTTGGTCGGCGTCAATCAAAGCACTTTTACCACCCCTGGACTTCTTAATTACAACCTCGTTGAACATGCAGTTGAATCTAAAACATCTGTGAACCACACCCTTTCAGCGTGTGTAAAACCTGTCCCATGCCGAGTATAAAGGCGCCCACCTGAGACCAGGTGTAGGTATCAGTCTGCAAACCGTCGCCGCCCCAGACAGCACCAACTATCAGCCATGCGTGTTGTAATCTTGACAGCTCTGGTGGCCAGCCGCCGCCGCCTACCGTCTGGCCGGCCACGGCGTTGGCGTAGGCCACCGCCGGGGTGTGGGCCACGGAGGAGTCGGAGGCCTCGGCCGGCGGCTACCTGGGCGCCGGCCGGTGCTCTGGGCGGCGTGCACGGAGGACGCCCTGCGCATGGTGTTCATGGCGGCTACCGGCAACGACTACGCCGAGCCAGCGGCCGTTCCACTACCAGTACGCCGTGGACCGACCCGCACTACGGACCTGCCATGTTCAACAGGGGAGCAGTCAGATGGCGCCGGTAACGTGCAGGGCTAACTACGCCGTCAACCTGCCTGACGGCCCGCCACCCAACACGTCAAGTACGTTGCGATGGCTACAGCGGCTTCACACGCCGAGGTCACACCTACGACGGCTACGCAAACCACCCGCAGGTGGCGCGCGGCTACGGCTACGGCCACGGCAGCGGGCGCGGCGTGGGGTCCGCCGTCCATGGCGTGGCCCCGCGGAGCTGTCCATGGCGCTGCACACGGAGTTGGCCGCGGGGTCGGCTATGGATAGGCGCCGGTCTACAGGAGCGCTCTCCATTAAACAACACCCCCAGATGCCTTGTCACGAGGGTTGGAAAGCTTTAATTGACAAAGGTGTGAATGTTGAGAACTGTATGTTTGCGTGCATGGTGCCAGTTTTTGCTCTTGTATGGTCCTTTGATAATGTGTGTGTCCTATATGTTGCATATTTAAGTGCAGTTACTGTGTCTTACAATGTACATTGTACAACCAATACACCTACATATTTTACTACATTTCAGCGTCTTGGCTTCCAACGCGTGGCAGCGGACACAGTTGATGAGAATTACACAAGTACATAATGATGTTCCCACTTTGCCCCGGGCCCTAAAAAGTGGGGCATTGGCCCTCCCACCCTCCCTGTTCCTAAGCTTTTGGGCTATGGTATAGCGAGATTATGAATTCATAATTATTTTCGTAACTTTAAGGCATTCATATCGGATCAATATTAGTGATCGAAGGAGGAAAGCCTCAAATGGGCGGGGGCAAGGGGGGGGGGGGCGGAGGCAGTTAACATTGTTGGGCCCCCAGCCTAAAATGTGGGGGTCATGCCCCCCCCCCCCCCCCCCCACAAGGTTCCTACGCCCTATGGCCTGGTTAAACCCCCTTCTCTGAAAGCCCGAAAGTGACTGCGGCACCAACTCTCGGCCCTTCTTGGCGTGATGGACAAGATCGCCATCTGGTTGAAGAAGAAAAAAATGCTCTATACATGTCTGGCAGGAATATGGCATCGGTTGAGTGGCTACTCCCCTTCTTCGCCGCATCACTGAATGTTCGGCCATTTTCAAGCACTTCTTTGCAGGGGCGGAGCATCACTGATGTTCCGGCCATTTTCAGCACTTCTTTGCAGGGGCGGATCCAGGGGGCCAAGGGGCCTTGCCCCCCCCCCCCCCCAAGGTCCTGAAACCATAATTTGCACACACAACCCCCCCCCCCCCTGAAAAAACGACCGGACGTACAGTTTATGACTGGTTTACGACGCGCCCGCCCCCTCCCCACCCCGGTGAACACTTTTTGGAAATACGCCACTGGATTTGCCCCCCACCCCCCCTCTTCCCAAACCCACGGCTATATCCGCTCCTGCTTCCTTGGTATAGTAGTCGGCAAAGGCTGTCTGCCCGTGTGGCACGATTTGCAGGTCAGCGAGGCCTCTGTGGCTCGTCATGCCCCAGACGAGGGCTTTCAGGAGGCCGCTTGACCGTCTCGGTGATATGCAACTCCTCGCTATTTTGGGCCCAAACCCGGTCTTTTTGTAACGATTGGGTGTATAATATTAGTTTACCACCTGATTCTGGGCCGTGGCACCTTTAACCATTTACAACCACGTGGTTAGTTTCCCAATGGAAAACACAATTATAGAGAATAGTGTTGTCCAGGGCTGGCGGAGTCGACATAATTTTAGCAACTCCGACTACGACTCCCGCCTGAAGAAAATGGACTCCGACTCCGACTTCGACTGCAACTCCGACACCGGCCTATATCCGTTCTCCAGCCTACTGATAAAACAATATTTGTAATGCCATCTATTTTTTCCGCTTGCTTTTATTCTTAACAGTATGGAGAACAAAGCTACGCCGCCCGAGCACTGGCGCGGCGTGCCCGCCGCGCGTTCAGCCCTAGTCACGCTCGTCCTGCAGGCGGCGGAATAAAATGAAGATAAGAACGTGAGAGTGGCACCACTGTGTATGTCTCGTCTAGACGCGTCCGACATTGTGCAGCACGACATACCTGGTTCAGCACATGACCTTAAATTACCTTGACCTGAGGTCAAATTGTCAATTTGACTTAGGTAACCTGGTCACCATGGTATGATTCGAATCTCCTTGACAAAACGAGCACGATGATATTCAAATGGGCGCCGTGTGACCGTAAGAGTCGGTGCGTCCAAAGCCCCAATCATGATCAGATGACGTAAAAATGATTATGATTATGATTATGATTATAAAATTGCGCCTAACTTCATCAGGCGCAAATCTACCGCTAGTTGAGTAAACTTTCTACTCGATTCATTTTCCACTCATTTACTTTCGAAAGGGATGCAAAGTTAATGTCCCTAGGCCGGCGACTATTCTACCGATCAAAGTAATCACCAATTGCCAAAAAGTCGACTCCGACTCTGGGCCGGAGTTGGAGTCGGTAAGATTTCAGCGATTCCGACTCCGACTCCGACTCCGGCCAAAACTACCGAGTCCAGCCGACTCCGACTCCGACTTCGACATCCGATTCCGCAGCCCTAGTGTTGTCCAATGGTTCATCCAACCTTCGGTTATGCATCGATGTCTTGAACTCATTCGCCATTAACGAGATGTGGTACGGGCTCTTTGGGTACCTCAGAAGAAACTTTGGGTACCTCGGCCCCTGGGGTTCTGTGATCAACCGACATGTGCGATGATAAATATTTAATATTTCCCGGTTTATGGTACCTCGACGTGACCGCCCTACCGACGGAGGCGGTGTCTGTATTACATATACAGAAGCTGCATGCAGGCAGAGGTGATAGCTGTACCATCCATCGGCTCGCCTCTCGGGTTTCTCTGGATGTCCTTCACGGGAAGGCGCTCATTTATTCTCGGTGTCTTACACCGTCCGCCGAAATCAGCCGTCATCCCCGTCCTGGACGACCTGCACCATCAAATGACCTTCGTGCTGACAAAGGATCGGCCGATTTATCTCCTCGGCGACATCAATCTGGACCTTCTTCGGCCCGGCCACACCAGGCTTGCAGAGCCGGCAGAGGTACCAAAAACTGCTGCATGAGCTATCAATGGAGCAGCTCATCACCGAGCCGACCCGCGCCCAGTGGCGGATCTACGGTTGGGCAAAATGGGCAATTGCCCCCCCCCCTCAACAACAACAAAAATCGGCAGGGAAACGGTTTTTGCCTCCCCCAAATTCCGAAAAATCCCGACTTCTCAAAATCCCGAAACATCTTGAATCTGAGTAACATGGTTATTTGTATTTAACAAAATCATTTTCAGACAATATATACTGAAATGTTTCATGTTCTAGCAGCTCTATTGTTGGCAGTGCAGCATTTTATTGTGATCCATCAGTGCGTATATTTCAACCTGTAGGCTGGATACGACAGCCTCGAGGCTGTACAGTGTAGAGTACTACCGGTGGCGTCATTTGGCGATCTGCGCAAAAAGGATGCGCACTGGGATAGTCCTACTCCAATTGTTTTACGACCTTGAGCGCGCCGCGCCATACCGTTTTGTTTGGGGGGACAGTGCTTTGCTTCCAGGGTGGTTTGGTTCCGTGGTTTGGTTCAGGTTACGCACAGGTTTACGGAGTTTACGTTCGAAGTTCCGGTGAGCTGGTGAAATCGTGGGCTGCCTACTACTCGGGAGTGCAAGTTCTCATCGGGATTCGTGCTGAACGTCCGGACGGTGGACTCCGGAGCTAGCCATCCCTGAACTAGTCAGTGGCGAATCTATGTTAGGGCAAAACAGGCAATTGGGGCATTCCATGACAGATCGACCAAGCCAACACCATACATCTCAGATTTCGACCAAAATACGTTTCGGGGGATATCTAGGCCGTAGATTCACATTATGAAATTTTCAGTTCCGGCCGTCAAAACGATTTTCGAGTTACAACCTTGGGCAACTTTGTTATGTCATGCAAAACTCTCATTTTCAGAGGGCAATCAGGGGTGTTAAAAAGTGCCAACTTACTATATATAGTTGGCGCCAAAATATTCCATCCAAGAACTTGCTCCGGGGCCGAAAATGTCCCAATTTAACCATTTGTTTTGCTCTGTGGTTATCAATTATGTAAAGAGTAATGCACAACAACACATACTTTTCAAATTAGCTGCCATGTTTCTTTCTGTATTATTGCTAGTTGCAGGGGCGCAGCCAGACCTTCGGCAAGGGGGAGCACGTTATCCCCAGGGGCCCCCTCGGCCAAAGGCCCCCCCCCCCCCAAACAAAAAACGCGAAATGGTATCTCCTCGGCGGATTTAGGCCTCCATAATTTGCAGGGGCCCTAAATGATAGCAAAAAAACGTCGGACAGACCCATGTTGAACAGATCCCATGCGTAGATTGACTGATAAGTACGTAGTCTGATACAAAATAATTTGCGGCAACTGACTCCCTTTGGCACCATGTGAAGTACGCGCACCAACGTGGGGTGCGGATATCCGCCCACCATGAGGTTTTCGTAAATATTGGGAAAACGGCTGTGTGCAGCGCCGCCAAACTTAGCATAGCTATTCGGGCATCAATTACCCACATTGTGTGACTTTTGTTATTTCGAGTCATCTCAGGTCAGGTCAACAGTTTATGTTAAAGGAAATAGTTCACCTTCGGAATTTTTTTTCAGAACACGAGTTTATTATATTTTTAATACAGTTTCTTTTTTTCTGTTTAAAAATGGTCCTACATCGCGCCAATTCAGGACAGAAGGTTGTAAATTATTGATATTATGGTGTGCGTTATTGGTCTGCGCATGCTCCATGGCAGTGCTGGCACTTTCAGACGGTACGGTACATCATATATGCGCCGTATTCCTTCGCCAAAAAAGTCAAATATCTTCGGCTGGAGAGTCTTTTCAGCCAAGAAAAGTTCCAGATAAGGATTTCTCAACACGGGCTACAAAACTGCTATTTCAGTTCAAAACCCATGTTGAAGGTGAACTATTTCCTTTAAGTGACCACACCTCCAAGCAAGTTTTTGAAAGTTTGTGGTCGTGCCAAAGCCACAGTCATTTACCGAGCGGTTTCAAACTCATAGGACTTAATTAGGCCATAAGTACCTACAATTCGTTTATCTTGCATTTTAAATATCGGTGACCTAAGGTCAGATCGATTTCGTGACCTCATCACTATAAGTAAATGGATAAAAATGAAAACACGTATAAATCCACAGTAAATGCTTAAATTTGACCAGTTGTCACCAGATACACCATTATTGTTCCGTATGCAAAGACCCAAGTCACATTTTTGTTCTGTGGCCTCTACGAGGTCAACTCAGGTGACACTGAGGTCACGCGTGGTTTTTCTTCAATAACTCTTCGACAAATGAAGGTAGAGTAATGGAGTTCTCAACATTGTGTTTGGCTTGTCGAGACGCGTTGATTGATGTCAAATTTTAACTTGACCTGACCTTGAACTGAGCACAGGTGAGGTAAATTTGGGGATATTACCCACAACAACAACACGTGTATTTTTCAGAATTCAGAAAAACAAAACAAGACAAATAATCGTGGTTAGATTGGTGCAAAAGAATACAATTCTTAAATTAAAGCACCTCTCTAAAATTACTGTTCGTTACTTAACATGAAAATATAAATAACTAACAATAATACATATCTCTATCCACTGACCGCCGCCACATCGCGCCACATCCGCCACTCAGTAGTTGAATCAGCCGCCTCCGGGCGGCGCCACGTGCCGCCCGCCCCGCCGTCCGCTGCTGGGTGTTTTTAGGTCTGGAATCTTTTTGTTTTGATCAGAAATTTTTGGAACGATTTGGCAACTTCAATTCCTTCGTTTTCACTTAAATCACTACCACATGAAGTAAAACTTCAAGCTTGTTTGAGTTATTATTTCGGGGGAAACTTGGCATTATTCGGGAAACTTGGTCGAAAAGTTCTGAGCGTAGCACGTTAAAGCGGGGACAATTTCGAACAAAATGTGCTACATTCTCTCTTGCGTTCCCACACTCGCAGCAAGGGGAAGGAGCTTTTTTAATTTGGAAGAGGTGAGCATTGAGAACTGATGAATCAAGTCTAAGACGAGTGTGCAAAATGTTCCCGATCTTTGATCCCATGTTGTTAAATTGTGGAGGGACCTCGGCACCGAATCGAGAATCTATCGCTCTTTTGAAGGATTTGAGGCAAGGATCGGTTCTTGTAGGCTCAGGCAGATCATTCCACTGTCGGGTGGTTTTTGGGATGTAGGATTGCTGGAAGAGTGTTGTTCTATTGTTTGGAAGTGTCAGTGTATTAGCATTTCGAAGCGCACGTCCTGTGTTCTGGTGTCTTGTTTCCGGTACTATGTCTCTGATGTATTGTGGCATATCAGTACGTGGGTCGAGAAGCTTGTGATAGAAGATTAGTCGGTGTTTAGTGCGTCTAGTGTCCAGCGTGTCCCAACCTGGCTCTGTCAATAGTTTGTTGCGAGATGTACGAAAGAGTGCCCCAGTCGCTAGTCTTGCTGCTCTCATCTGTAGTCGTTCTAGTCTCAGCGATCTCTAATTGTTATAAGTCCGTCATATACAATGACGGACTTATAACAATTAGAGCCATATTTATAATCAAAAATTGGTCGTATGTACGTGCTATATATTTGTACAAGAATGTCACGAGGTAAAAATTTGGCAATTGTGTAGAGGGGACTCATAGCGATATTCGCTTTTTTGATGATGTTATTGATATGATCGTGAAATCGCAGGTCGGTTGACAAAGTAAGACCGAGATGAGTATGGCTTTTTGTCGATGGTATTGGACAGTTGTTAAATGACAGTGTAGGTAAGCGTGGGGGGACGGCATTGGTGAATGTTTCCTGCGTAGTTTTAGCGGGTGTATATGGAAGCGTTCAAAGTTGTAGCATTCAATGCTTGTACCATCCAAAACAGCACCATCCAACGCTTGCGGTATCCAAATTTCGCCCGGGTAGGGGACATCGTCATCATCCAAGCTAGCAGCAGCTAAAATCGTGGTATCCAGCCACATACAAAGTAGTGGCAGCCAAAGCTTGCGACCTCCAAAAATAGAACACCTAGGACATCTATCTTCCGGGAACTATTGGTTCAAATATCGCCCGGTAGATGTCTCACCATAGCCAGTGGTTCGACGAAACGCTAGTTGAGCGACGTCCCTGGGACACGGTGGAATGGTGTACAGTGGAACCCGTCATTGTCAGTGCCGCCGCCGCCGCCCGCGGGGTCTCAGCCGACCGCCCGGCTGCGCCGGGCTGTGCGCCCTGGCGGTAGGTGGCCTTGCCTGCTGGCGGGAGAAATGTTCGCTTCTGCTGAGCCATGGGAACCGTAGGAGACCGTTTATTTCCTTCGTGTTTTAGCTGAGTGTGCATTGATCTGGGCATGATGATTTTAGTGAGTAGGTTTTCGGTACATATGGAGCTATCACTTTAGGGTGTTTAGCTGTTTTGCCACTTAACCCTATTTGTAACAGGCTCCTAACTACCCCTATTTGTAACAGGGGGGGGGGGGGGGGCGGCGGATTCCCCCCCGGAGATCTCGAGATCTACTCGTCTGATTTTCAAAAATGAAACGGTGTTTGGTTCCCCTCAACACGATCTACATTTCTAAATAATAAAAACAAATCTAAATTTTGGATAGGGGGGCAACAGGGGGGCAAAAACGGGAAATTTTAGTGGTATTTTTGATCCAACATAGCATTCATGTTTATCCACCGATTTTAACACAACTAATGGAAATCGATAGAGATTTAATTGGAAATTGATATATGACGGTGACGTTTGAAAGTTAAAAAAATCATAGCCGTGTGCAGGTCACTCAATATGGGGGGTGAAGTAAATGCGGAATAAAAACATTTTTGATGTTGTTTTTTTATAAATGAAATGGTATGTGATTGTGACATTAGACAAAACAGTTATAAATCATATTTTTTTGCCATAGGCGGTACCAGGTTAGTGAAAAAGGGAGGTCAAATTGGAAAAAAAAATATTAACCGCAGACAAGTTGCTACCCAGCACTATAAATATTTACTGATCGTAGATAGTTCCTTTTTGCATGTTGCACTTCATCATAGGCGTATCCAGGATCCAAACTGGGGCGGCGCAAGACCTTTTGATAAGTATATTATCCGCTATTATGATACTAACTAGTCAACAGTGACTATTTCACTTACAACTTCAATTAACTTTGGTTACTCCCCCCCCTTTTTTACCCTACCTGGACTCGCCTATTATCTTATAATCGCTAGTAGAGTAGCCTGTGGTGCGTGTTTCATCCGAAAACTGCAGTATGTTATGACATTGTACGTCCATGCCTCTTAGTTTCCTTGCAATAATATGACCCCCTTTCTTCCATTCCTGAGCGCGCCTCTGCAAAAAAAGACTTTATTCCCTTTTCTGGCCTCATATGTGCATATATCATTATAAGCTAAGCGTCTATTGCGCCGTTATCGGTGGCATATCGTCATCACCATGCCAGTCGCCCCCCTTTTCATGTTCCTGAACACGCCCCTGAAACTCTATATGTAATAAATTATGCAAATAATGAAAGCAGAAGCTATCTTTTACATCTTGATAGCTATAAATGCCCCTTACATTGCTCTATTGGCTTCCCGCCGAGCATTGAATACTTCCTGGAACCCCCCCCCCCTTTTTCAAGCCCCTGAAACCGCCTCTGCCATGCAATATTTATGATATTTCATTAACATCAACTAATTTGCACTTGTTGCAATCACCGTAAACCGATGTAACTCCTTCATACTTGAGGCAGTTAGGAAGAAACCGTGAAGATCGCATTTCCGTATTATCGCCAAATGTCGCCTCCGAACCCACCCAAAACTGTGCCCTGAAACCGCCTCTGTTCAGGTTAGGAACTCAAAATTTTGACTCCAAATGCGGTATTCAATTCTATGAAAAGTCCCAAAGTTTAATGCGCCTGCTCCCAGCCATTCTGGAGATATCTGCGAAAAACATGAGGGGGGGGGGGGCGGAATCCGCCCCTATTTACAAATAGGGTTAAAGGCAATAGGTCACTTTGAAAGTTGTCTTGAAATTGTGCTATACGGGGTATTTCGAGCTGAAAAAGCAAATATGGCATTTGTTTGGACGATAGATGGATGTCCGTCGAAAAATGAGCATGTTTCTCTTTTCTCCTTCATGGCCATAACAAAAATTGCGTGACAATTATGACGTCATGCATATGGTATAGCTTGGATATGGAAACTATTGCACACAATAACGACGGACTTTAGACATATATACGCAGGCTGCGTGTAACGTAAACAACCGTTGTGGGAATCCGAAACAAGTTTCGTGGAAATGAATCTTCTTTTAAAAGGGGCCACTAGTGCTGTGTCGAAATTACTTAACGTTTGGAGCTAATTGTTTCACACAACCCATTTTTCGATCTGCTCTACAAATCTGCTATCTCAGTTCAAAACTCAATGTTAAAAGTGAACTATTCCCTTTAATAAGCTGGAGTAGGGATCTTTGTACCTCGCTTAGATACGGTAAGTATATGTATGTACCTACAAACCAGTCAAACGTTCTCATTGGATAGGGAACCAAGCTGGCGATTCTTCAACGTTCTTTTCCAATGTGAAGGAGCACTTTGTTTTTTGTTTTGACCTCAGTTGATCTAAGATGACCTTGTATAGGGGTCACTGAGCAACAGTTGCATAGGGTCATCAAGAATGGGCTATAGAAACATGATCCTGAAGTAATTGGTCTGATGTAATGCGTATTCTCTGAATGGGAGGCATTTTCATATCTTCATATTGACATATAATGGGGAGGTCACGGAATCGACCTGACCTTGGGTCACAGATATACCTTGGGTCACAGATATACACAAATCTGCTGTCAATCAATATGCGATGTGTAGGTATTTAACCCTCGCCCGTGCAGCGTCCGATCAGTGCGTGACCGTGCAAAGGGGGGGGGGGGGGGGGGGGATTGGTACGACCCCCCCCCCCCCAGCGTTTCGCCCCTAATTGGGCTAGAGCTTCGATTAAAAAACGAGCGTGTTGCTTGTCAAGAGAGTAAGCCATTGATATCCGATTTTAAGGTCCTAGGTCATTAGATGACCTCTGAAGTCATGCCAATGACCCAAAATTCAACCAAATGATAAATCCGTATCAAATTGAATTTAATCGAGCTAGAATCGCGAATGAGCATATAATTATGCTAAATGGATGCCAATTTGAAATCAGCGTAACAAAATGTCATAGAAACTGCCAAATTCCAAAAAGGTCATGTCGGGTCATGTCAGGTAATTTGAGGTCAGTGACCTCGGTTGATCTTTAGGGGCGCATGATCCCAGTGGAACATATAATTATGTAAAATGGATCCCATATTTGAAATCAGCGTCACAAAATGTCCTAGAAGCCAACAAAAAATAATGAGGTCATCGGATGTAAGTGACCTCGGCTGGACTCTGAAAAGGTCAATGGAGGTCACAATCTCAGTGGAAACCACAACTGTCACCTGGAAACACCTGTGCATATGATCCTGAACGACAAACACTATGAAACTGCACAAGTTACAAGGATTAATACTTCGGGACGCCAGTTGCGCCTGACATGACCTTGAAAACAGGTCAAAGGTCACGGGTCATGTGACCTACAACTTTAGAAATTGCATAATATGTGTCAAATTGTTCACCAGTACGGTACTGAAAGTTTCATCGTAATCGGTTGATATTTACGTGAGTTATTCCCGAAAAGCCGAGGGGGTGGCATCAACCCCTGCACTGGCGAGGGTTAAGCCTAATTCAATTATGTGAGTTTAAAACTGCTCGGACAAACACTGTTGCCTGTGCACGACCGTTATTTTTTACGAAGATTGGGTCGCTTAATGCAACCTGGTGACCTGACCTGAAGTGACCCGAAGTAAAACAAATATTGCAAACTGTGGTTCATTGAAGCCGTAACATGTGCACGACAATTTGTTACAAAGACTAAGACAGAAAATCTGACAACAGGTTATCACGATCGATCAGTAAGCTGTTTGAACAGAAGTGCATCAACATATTATAACAATGTCAAACACACACCAATCGTTTTTGCGCTATTTAAAGGAATTATACGGGTTTTTCCCAGAATAAATGAGTTGCATAGTAAAACGTACTTATAAAGGTGGTAGAAGTCCCACGCTAGCCACATTTTTCAGGAAATTTCAGGAAATTAATAAGCAATATTTGAAAAATAAACTTGTTTTGTTCCAACACCTGTTACCTAGTTTTTCCCATAAAATTCGATATTTTCATGATTTTTTCATGCCGATAAGCCACCACCAAATTACCAATGCTATAGGCCAGAGAAAGAAAACCACAAAACCTGAACGAACAGTGTGTAGTAATAAAGAGTCCCGTAAGTTTTGAATTGCATAATCATTTTGTGATCCAGTGTAGGACTTGCAGATAATTCAAAACTCTAAAATTGATTGCTGCAGATTCTAAGATGACAAATGTGGTGGCCAGTAATGCCGATCAAGTACTCTTTATCTGATACAAATCTCGAAAAACGCCAAAGTTTTAATGCTGATAATTGCTGAAATAATAGACTAAATGCACATTGTGGTCCCTGTTATATGTCTTAAACGTGTTTAAAGCTCATACAGCTGCAAAAGAGTGCATTTCCTTTCAGGACGGAAACCCGTATAATCCCTTGAATGAGACAGTGTGTATTTCCCAGAAAAACCGGCTTACGTACCTATACTCAAATACACAATGCTTCCTGCTCGATAGAGACTGGTAAAGTTGTTAATCATGCCGCTTGTTGCCAGTCCAATATGGACCAGTAGAATACAACTAACAGTCACTGAATCGGATCCAACGACCACCGTCGTCACATGGGTGCTCAAAATGTTCGCGTTTAAGCCGGCGATCCACTAATAAAACGTCTCTTGGGTTGGTTTTAAGGTAGTCAATTTTGGTTTGCGCACTGTCTCTGGCCGACGTAAATTCGACCACATATCGGACGTGCGAGATGCACTGGGCTGGCTCACCGCCCGGCAACTGTACGAACTTCAATCTCTCCACCTTCTTCACAAAATTTCCCAGCTTCCCAGCTTTCGGCCAATTCTGAACTTCGTTCCAGAAGCACCCGCCAGGACGCTGATTTGGCCCTCCCGCGCGTGATAACTACAACCGGCAAGTGTCGCTTTTTATATAGTACGGTGCAGCGGTACAACACCCTGTCTCGGGACATTCGTGACGTCTTTACCGTCATTTAAACGTAAAGTTGGCACTCTTTTACATGACATCTGATGTGCTGTGCTGGATGTGTGTGCTTGCGATCGTGTATTGTGTGTGTTTTGTTGTTCTACTCAGTGTACGCATGTGTGGCGTTTTTAACATGTATCTCATCTTTTAACCCTGACACGACGCTCAGAATAGCCGGTTGTATGTATCGGAGAGTGTTTTTACCGTAAATACAGTTTGAAGCTGTAAAATGGCATCGGTTACTCGAGGACTAACAAAACTCGTGATTCCGCCCTCCCGTCCCGCCGAATTCTGGTAGCCGTTAGATGTTGGTGAAAGATAAATATGGAGTGATGATGTGAGGGCGGCAGACCCGGGGCGGGCGGGTATCACATTACACCGTGGGAGAACGCGCCGTCGTGTCGCGACGCGCCGAGCGCCGCCGTACTATGGATCGTCCATATATTACGTAACGTTTCTTCGGCAATATTCAACACCCTGTTGAATATTGCCGTTTTAATGTAACGCTTCGTAACGTTTCGACTGAGCCCCGTATATAATTAAGTAGCGCAAACATGTTCGAAGTTTGAACCCCCCTCCCCCCTAGCCTCTGTAAAACATACAAAATCATGCTTAATGTAGCATGAACATCGTCGTGGCGGTCAATATCTTGAATTCCAGACCCTGTGCTAGTCACTCGTATAGGCCTTGTATGATTCTGTTATTGTTTCCGTTTAAGGTTCATTTTAATTGTCCAGCTTTACGATAACACCCGTGCGACCCCCTCCAGCTATGTAATATATGTGTATATATTCATATACAGACAATTATGGCATACATGACACAGGAAAGTAAACACATAGGCGGACGCGTTTCGTTATAAATTACTTCATCAGCACCATATACACAAGATGAAATAACGCACACACTCAAAAAAAGCTATACATCACAGTTTAAATCTATTCGAATTATTTTTTTAGAGTTCTAGAAGAATGTGATATAAAACTTGTTATAATATACAATCATACTGAATGATATAATCGATGTCGCTAACGCAGAGAACGGTGGCGTAATATTCCAGAAACTGAGAGGTGAGATTAACTCAGGTTACTTTTATGGAAACTCAGACACCCAAAGAAGTTATCCCTATTAGACCAATGCATGGATTCCCACGCCAGCTTACAATGTAGCTATACAGCTGAACTCTATTACTTCACCTTGCATACCGAAAACTTATTCCCTGAGATCGTCTGAAGAATTCATAGAAATACTCAGAGTACGGGATAGGCATGGCACCCTGGTATCTCTTGACGCATCTTCACTCTTTACGAATGTCCCTGTCGATCAGATGATTGATATGCTTCTTGAGAACGTGTACTCTCATGCGTCTATCCCGGCGCCACGTGTACCTAGAGCAAGAGCTAACTCAAACGTCTCTTTGAGATATGCACAAAAGACACTCCTTACAATGCCCAGAGGGCAAAATTTACCTACAGATCGATGGGGTGGCAATGGGTTCCCCTTGGGGTGTCATTTGCGGAAACGTATATGGCACAGATAGAATCACTGACCTTAGAGAGCCTAGAAGAAACCTTTCACGTAATGCCGGTACACTGATGACATATTTATTGATATTGTTGACGAGGAACAACTCATGTGCCTAAAATCCGAACTTGAAGACAAATAAATTATCAAATTCACGTTCGAAATGTCAGTAAACTACCGAATTCCATTTATAGATGTAATGTTGATGCTTCAAATACAACAATCGTTACCTCGGTTTACAGGAAACCCACTGATATTGGTAGACGTCTTAAAAGGATTATACGGGTTTCCGTCCTGAAAGTAAATGCACTCTTTTACAGTTGTATGAGCTTTAAACACATTTAAGACATATAACAGGGACCTCAATGCTCATTTAGTCCATTATTTCAGAAATTATCAGCGTTAAAACTTGGACGTTTTTCGAGACTAGTATCAGATAACGAGTACTTGATCGGCACTACTGTCCACCACTTTTATCTTAAGATCAATTTGAGAGTTTTGAATTATCTGCAAGTCCTACACTGGATCACAAAATGATTATGCAATTCGAAACTGACGGGTCTTTGTATTACTACACACTGTTCGTTGAGGTTTTGTGTTTTTGTGGTTTTCTTTTCTCTGGCCAGTCTGGCCTTTCTCAGCGTTGAGAATTTGGTGGTGGCATATTCATTTTTTGGCATGAAAATTCATGAAAAATATATAATTTTATGGGAAAACTAGGTAACTGCTGCTGTCGTTGGAACAAAACAAGTTTATTTTCTTTCAAATATTGCTTATTTTACCGGAAATATGCCATACGTGAGGTGTTTTTATTAGCATAAAAGAGATGACTGGCTCTGCCTCAGCCGGTCCTGCAGAAAATACGCGGTGGCATCACCGCGCACTTTGGAATGTCCTTACGTGCAGAAGAGGTCATTTCCAGAAAAATGTGGCTGTCGGCAATAGGCGCGCACGCGGGGGACGGCTGGCGGAGCGGCGCCTGGCCACTACTATTACTTTCGGATCCCCTGGTCAAAACGGGACCGTCCCGTTTGGAGGCGGTGCCTCTATATTTCGAAAACCCCTGAAGTTAGGGGGCGGAAGTTTTCGAAGCTGTATTAGGACGTCGCTCTCCCTATGTGACCAGAAAAATGTTGATCCAGTCCATCTAGAACACACCTTGGTACTTACTTAATGAGTTAACTATTATATTTATGTATTACTATTAAATTATGTATAGGTTAAATTTTCAATAATAATTAATCACAATTAATAATTAATTATAGAATAAGAAATTCGTTAATTAAATCCGTTGCAGACTATGGTCACTAGCGGATCCAGGGGGGGGGGGGATTGCGGCCATGACTCCCCTCCAAAACGCCTGAAATCGGCACAAAATTGACACATTTCCTGATATGGAAGACAATCTAAGCAACTTTTACAAGGGAAAGTTTGTTTAAAATCGGCTATCAATGCATAACCAAGCGAAATACGATGAGTTTTCAGAATTATGTGATATTTTTGGGGGGAATTTGGCTCCCCCTCCGCCCACCACCCGTCCCCCCTCCAACCACCGTTCTGGATCCGCCAATGACTATGGTAGTAGCAGTACCATACGCTAGTACCATCAGGTTTATCGGAATGGGCCGGTAATCGCATATCGAAACGTGGCAGCTGACGCCCATCCTCGTCGTGAGTGATTGTCTTGGCCTTAGCAACAAGTGGCGTAGTGCCAACGCAGCATTAAACTTAGTTTTATAATTGCCATTAGCTTTCTCACGGTCTCGATGTGACGTTCCCACTCCGTCGGTCTGCACCGCTCACGCCTCACCCTCCTCCCCGCCCGACAGCTGCCGGCCGATGCGAGGCGACACCGGGTCCAGTGTGGTGTCAGATGTCCATTCGCATAAACACTGTAGCCGACTTGCGTGTTAGAGTTACAACGTCATCACCACGCTACTCCCTCCATCTAGCGGGTTTCACTGCAACTAGTAGTTCCAATATGACCGCGCCAGACAGTTTTGGATGGCGCAAGCTTGACTGCCACGGCTTTGTGTGTGGCTGTATGCTACGGTTTTGGATGCGGCGAGCACCATTTTGGATGCGGCGAGTTTGGCTCATGAAGATGTCCCCTACCCGGGCGAATTTTGGATGTCGCAAGCGTTGTTGGCAGCGGTTTTGGATGGGACAAGCATTGAATGCTACAACTTTGAACGCTTTGATAGTTCCCCGTTTTAGCTGCATTGAACGTGATGAACCAATTGATACCAAATTCGGAAATAACGTCTAGGTCGTTTTGTAATGATCTGCACGCCGTGTTAAAATCAGGTTGAGGTTTGTTGCAGTGATTGACAGGTGGGTGCAGGTTACTTTGTCTCGAGTATGAAGCGTACAGTGAAGTGTCGTCTGCATAAAAGAGAGATTAATTGTGAGTCTTGTCCGCGAGGTCATTAAGATAAATAAGTGCGAGTAATGGACCCAACACACTTCCCTGAGGGCATCCAGCGTTAATGATTTGAGATAGGCTATTACCGACGCTTACTCTCATTATTCTATCAGTTAGGTAAGATTTCAGCCAGTTGTGGAGCGGTCCAGATATTCCAAATAGTGTTTTGCATTTGTGTAAGAGCCCTGCGTGCCAAATTTTGTCGAAATATTTGCTTATATCCAAAAATATAGCTGTAAAGTCATTTCCATCATCAAGAGATTTGTACAAGCTGTAAACTAAGTAAAGGAGTTGGAGATGTGTGCTATGATTTGGTCTATATCCGCTCTGTTTGTCAGTGAGTAGGCTGTTTTCTGAAATGTGTTTGTATATCCGATTAAATACTATTTTTTCTAAGATTTTTGAGATACAAGGAAGAAGACTGATGGGACGATAGTTTGACGGGTCGGATTCTGATCCCTTCTTTTTTTAAATAGCGTGAACGTTTGCCTCTTTCCACATTGATGGAAAAATTCCTTTACTTATCGATTTGTTGAATAATTTTGTGAGTGGACTATCAAAATTGCTACTAACTTCAAAATTTTGGAGGGTAGATTATCTGTCCCGCACGATTTGTTCACGTCTAGAGAGTTCAGGAGCTTAAGAACCTCTCTCTCAGTAATAGTGATCCTGTCTAGAATTGGAACTGCAGGATTTGGTGGCATGACCTCAGGGATGCGTCTGGCTCCAATGTCAAGTCGTGACTGGTTTACAAAGTGGTCATTCAGTATATTGGCTTTGTCGCTGTCGTCAGTCGTAGTTTATCCATCTGGTCTAATCAGCGGTGGCAGTGTCTGGGCTTTGGTCCTTCCAGTTATTTGTCTCAAAATTGTGTGATATTTGTATGGGTCGTTCTTAGAAGCCAAAAGCTGTTGAACTTGAGTAACTCTATATTTTTATTTCAGACGTTTGTTTAGTTCTGTTGCAGCATTCCTCTGATTTCGCCAGCGAGTCCAGCTATCGTCAGTCTGTTGTCTGAGTGCTATTCGAAAAAGTCTATCTCTTTTTCGTGTTTCACCTTTCAGTTCGTTAGTGTACCAGGGTTTGTCATGTGGTCTACATCGTATTGTTCGGGTTGGTATTGCATTGTTAGCTGCACTCAATATTACTTGTGTGAAATTTTCAGTGGCTTGATTTATATGTTGGTTAAGAATGGTGTCCCAATCAGTTGAGATAAGTTGGTTTGTGAGTCTGTCTGCATCCAGTAAGTTGTAGTCTCGTATGGTCTTTAAGTGCGTCCTTAGTACTGGTTTCGCTATATTCATGGTGACATACACTGGGTAGTGGTCTATTTGCGAGAATGGGGGGGGGGGGCTATGCCATTGTCAGTTACAAGGTCTGTGTTTGAAACAAAAACTAGATCTCTTAGGTTGGCAGTGTTAGTGTTTTGTCTTGTTGGCTGATCAATGAGTTGTGTGAGGTCGAGGGAAGATATAGTGTCATGGAGTTGTCTGTCAAAAAGAGTGATTCCGCTATGGTTCTGATAATTTATGCTGAGGTAATTGTTGCCTGCATTAAAATCCCCTAGAATTACAATCATGGTTGGATTGAGAGTTTGAGCAAGTGCTACACTCTCAGCTAATGTGTCTATAAAGTCCATTAACTTGTCTTGGGGTGAGTTTGGTGGAATGTATACACAGCATGCTATGATTGTGTGAGTTTTGACTTTAGTAAGTGCCCAAATCCATTCAGTGCTCCCAATTTCAAGTTCTGGCAATCTCTTAGCTGCAAGTGATAAATTAAAATAAACAGCCACTCTGCCTTCATGCCTAGAGTGATTTTTCAGATACGGTTCATGATAATTGTGCAACTTGTACAAGCTAGGGTGAACTGTTTCATCTAACTTTGTTTCTGTGAGCATGAGAATGTCTGTGCCAGAGGAGTCTGCAAAGTCAGATAATTAATCTAGTCCGTGTGAGGATGTAATGCTGTTAATATTGACATGACTGATTTTGAGGTTTGTGTGATTGTGATTGGGTGGGCCTGGGTTTTGCTCGACTCCAGCTTTTATAAGCAAGGTTATGGCATCAGGATATATGTTTAGTAGCCACCACTGGATATGGAACGTACAGGTTAAAGTTATATGCGCGGGGTGGGTACACTTAATGGGATAAGGAGGTTGGAGAGAGCGATAGTTACCCGAGCCCATGCAGGTACTGATCATGAAGCGCTTGGATATGATCAGATGGTATGCAGATTTAGTGACTGCTCGAGTGGAGTTCCCAAGTTGCTTGTTGGAGTCAGGAAAGTTTGTTGATGCACTCCAGCTAGCAAAGGCAGGACGGGCAACCGCGAGCTCACCTGGAGGCAGCCAGTTGCACAGAGTTAATGCAAGTGACATAGGTGTGATACTCACATGCACAGCGACCGGAGCACAGAAGGCACCCTTTTACTTTGCATTGTTTAACCAAAGCTAAGACAACTGATACCTACTTCTTCAAAACCCTAAGGTGAAATATGCACATAGTAAACTGATAATTCAAATCAAGGAAACCAAACAGAGAAAAACTTGTCATGTATGTCCTATCGTATATGCAGCAGTATACGCCAGACAACCCTCAAAACTTCCCGACAAACTTTATTCAAGTGACAGAGCCTGGCTACTGAACACAAAACCCACCTAGGTCATGGTCATACGATATACTATTCGATGCGCCTCGACGAAGAAACACAATGGTGAAAACTGTTGGCATCACTTTATCATGCGTATCTCAAAAGTTATTCCCTAAAAATAATTCCGCGATTTTGAGAATGTTTCAAGTTCGATGGCCTCCCCTGAGCTAACTATTGACCTGAGATTAAATCTGATGGAGCCTGAGTGACAAACAAAAATATAATTTCTTTCGGACGTTTTTTTTTTCGCGCGTCGCTAGTACCTCCTTTTGTTTTCGAGATATAGACTGTTTTTGGTAAGGATACCATATATGGCCGAAATTTTACCTTTGTTGACCTCCAGTGTTCGTCACGGGCCCAACAACCCCCAGCCCGGCCGGGCCCAGGCCCATGAACACCAAGCCCAGGCCCGGTCAAATTCATAATATTGAGGCCCAGGCCCAGTCCCGCCCGTTCAGATTAAGCATATCATTATTTTCACAAAATTTGCAATAATTATCATAGCATATTTACTTGTATACTATAAAAGTGAAACAATGAACCAACTATGGTAACCAAAAAAACACAAATCAACAGCCACAGCAACAGTGTGTTGCTGTGGAAGTGAAATGCTGGTTCAAATATTCTTGAGCTCTGAAATGAGCATGTGCGATGCGCGCATGACTTCAAAATTGTCAGGTCCAGGCCCATCCAGAGCCCAGTGATTTCCTTAAAGTTGAGGCCCGGCCTAGGCCCAGCCCAGGCCCAGCCCAGGCCCAGCCCAGGCCCAGCCCAGGCCCAGCCCAGGCCCAGCCCAGGCCCAGCCCAGGCCCAGCCCAGGCCCAGCCCAGGCCCAGCCCAGGCCCAGCCCAGGCCCAGGCCCAGGCCCAGCCCATGCCCATGGCCCATAGGGCCAGTCCAGCCCATGCCGAACTCTGTTGACCTCGGGTAACCTCAATAATGACCTGACCTAAAACAGACCTTAGTACTTTCATAATACCTAGTTTCGAGCTATCTAACGTTTTTTTTTGTCTGTCGCTATGTTGCATTTTTTTTTAAATCTTAGAGGGATTCTTGTCTCCCATCAGTGACACTCAGTGGCGTGCGTATACATTCACAAAGGGTCGGCTTCAGGGCCATCAATCGGTCTGAGGGGCTCTAGGTCTGAGGGAGCCCTTTGTCAGCCTGTGGGCTGACAAAGGATCCTGATAGTTCCGTTCCTGTTCTGTTCCGTCTGAGGGGCCTTTGGTTGGCGTGAGGGGCCCACGGTCGGGTTGAGGGGATCATCCGGCGCACCGAATTGGGGATCTTGGTCGGCCTGATGGGCCCACAGTCAACCTGACCGGTCCTCGGTCGGCTTGAGAGGACCTCAATCGGCCTGAAAGAGAACTCGGTCGGCTTGAGCGGGGCCCCCTGTCGACCTGAGGGGCCCTTAGATGATTTCTAGGCCTGATAGAACTCTTGTCATGCCTGAACGGGTCCAGGCTGGTCTGAGAGGGCGATTGTCGAGACTTGAGAGAGCCTCGCACCTCCGGCGGTCACTGGCCAGATGGGCGCCGTTACTGGCCGAAAGGGTGCCGCCATTGGCTCTAGAGTGGCACCTTCATTGGCAGAAGGGGCACTGTAACTGGCCGATGGGGCGTCGTCACTGGCCGCAAGAGTGCCGTCACTGGCCGGAGGAGTGCCATCACTGGCCAGATGGGCGCCGTCACTAGCCGAAGTGACGCTGTCACTGGCTAGAGGGGCGCCGTCATTAGCCGGAGGGGCGCCGTCACTGGCCAGATGGGCGCCGTCATTAGACGGAGGGCGCCGTCACTGAACAGCGTGGCGCTGTCATTGGCTGGAAGGGCGCAGTCATTGGCCGGAGGGTCGTCGTCATTTGCCGGTGGGACGCCGTCACTGGCCAGAGGGGCGCCGTCATTTGCCGGTGGGGCGTCGTCACTGGCCGGAGAGGGGCCGTCACTGGTCAGAGGGGCGCCGTCACTAGCCAGAGGGGCGCTGTCACTGGCCAGAGGGGCGCTGTCACTAGCCGGAGGGGCGCCGTCACTAGCCAGAGGGGCGTCGTCACTGGCCGGAGAGGGGCCGTCACTGGTCAGAGGGGCGCTGTCACTAGCCAGAGGGGCGCCGTCATTAGCCGGAGGGGCGCCGTCACTGGCCGGAGGGGCGCCGTCACCTGGCCATAGGGCGGCACATGGCTAGGTAGCCGCATCTAACCTGAGGGCGGTGCCCCGCCAGAACGCGATACGTGACCTGAGGACGGAACCTGGCCTGAGGGCGGCACCTGGCTTGAGAGCGGTACCTGGCTTGAAGGTGGTACATGACCAGGGGGCGGCATCTGGCCTGAGGGCGGCACCTAGTCTGAGGGCGGCTCATGATCTGAGTGCAGCAAATGGCAGATATCAAACTCCGTAAGCATGTCTATTTCTGTGTCTTCGGCGCGGAAATTGATCTGCTTACGAGGCCCTTCCGCGCCTTCGACGCGGAGGGGGGGGGGGGGGGGGGGCAGGGGGAGGGCGGCCGCCGCCCCCCCCCCTGTATCCGCCCGCATGGGGAGGGGGCACCACCCGCCCCCCCTTGTATCCGCCCCTGGTTTCCGCGACGCCTAGCATGAATATAGACAGAAGTTGTCTCCAGCTGCTAACAACGTATATGTTCTTTCTTCCAATCGGTGCAGGGACCTTGCCTTGACCCGCGGCATGACGCAGTGTCGCGTCATTTGTAGGGCATTGTCTTATCGAGGGCATCGAATATCGTCGGCGTGGTGTTTGTTTGTATTTTGACTTATGTCGCGCCACAATAAAGGTATATTTCGTTGCAAAGGCTTATTTGGCCGCATTGTGTACCGACATGTAGTGCTGAACGGGATCAGCTACACCTGCCTCGCGGACCCCGGTACCCAGGATCAGCCACACCCTCCACGCGGACACACGCGGGACGGGTGTAAAAATTACACCCGACTGGTGTGTTTTACTCAAGTGTAACACTACGACGGAGTGCTTTCCTCAAGTGTAACGTAAAATCTACCCGGGAAGCAGGTGTACCACTCAATTGTTTACACCCGGTGGAGGTGTTGTTCGACTTCTGATAGGGGTGTAGTTCGACACCTCAGATTGTTAAAAATGGGATCGGATCATCCACACCCGATTCTCGGGAGTACACTCGAGACGGGTGTAAACAAGTTTGCAGTAAACCCCTGACTTGTGGGATAGACGCGGCTGAGAGGTCCCTAACTACACACAAAATTGGAACACAATCGGCTCAGTTGTTCCTGAAATAGAGAAGAGGGGTGTGCACGTGCGCACGTGCAGAGGCACCCACCCCACCCCTGACTTGTGGGAAATTGGCGGCTGAGAGGTCCCAAACCACACACTAAAATTGAACACAATCGGCTCAGCCGTTCCTGAGATATATATAATAAGGGTGTACACGTGCGCACGTGCCGAGTCACCCCACCCCTGACTTGTGAGAAAGTGTCTGGACGGCTGTGTGTGTCTGGACGTCTTGATCTCGGTGCTGATGATTCAAAATGATGAGTGTAACTGGTCCTAACAGGTCTTGTTATGTGTGTGTTATAACATGTCATCATCATGCCCGAATAATCCAAGCACTTGAGGTGCCATTAACCAAAAATCATCCTTATCATCATATTGATGCTTCACGGTGCCGTTCGTAATGTTCGGTGCAACAGTTCAGAAAACACGAGACCATGGGCATTCATTTGTTCAATAAATAACACGAGCAGCTGTGACTACAAGGAACGTAATTAAAACAGTGCAAGCCACCTATAACCACGCCCAAATGATTCACATAGTGTCTGAATCTAAGCTTAATGGCCGTATCCGTATCCTCCATATCCACCGCTGGAATATCCGTATCCGTTTCCGTATCCTCCGTATCCGCCACGGGCATATCCGTTTCCGGAGCCATATCCGCCGTATCCGCCGCGGGCAGATCCGTATCCGGAGCCATATCCTCCGTATCCAGAGCCATATCCGCCATATCCTCCACGAGCGTATCCATATCCGGAGCCATACCCGCGGCCTAGTCCACCGCCGTAGCCTCCGTATCCATATCCGCTGTTGTAGCCTCCGTTACCACCGTATCCACCTCCATATCCACGGCTGCCGTAGCCTTGGCCATATCCAGAGCTGTATCCACCTCCGTAGCCTCCGCCGTAGCCTCCGTATCCGTAGCCGCCGTACTGGTTGCTGTGAGTGTTGCTGACGGCGTTGTATCCGTTGGAGGCAGCCGCGGCCGCCACCAGCGCCGCCAGGCAGACGAACTGGGGAAAGAGCGGAGGGCAGAGGTCAGATGGAGCTTATAGGCGGATTCGCTGAGCCACCCGATCAGCGGTCAACGATAAATGAACATCCCGGGGTGGGGGATGGTTAAACATTTTTAAGAAAAAAAGCTGTTGGGACATCGTGCCTTTTTGGTTGAAATTCTGTTGTCAAAAATGTTTGCGAAAGGAAAGTCACCTCACACGGAAACTGAAAACGAATAATAACATGTTGTCGTTTTTTTCTGACATAATGCACGTAAATGGTAACTTTTAATGTTACTTAATGTTACATGTGCAACATAAATTGAGCCCAAATGAAGTCATTAATAAGTTCAAATGAGCTCACTAACAAGCTCAAGCATTCCTTGAGCCCCTTTCTCCGACAGTACCCATTGCACAATTGTCAATCAATGCCTGTACCAGCGGCGAACACTTACAGCCAGGGAGTTCATGTTGTTTGTCGTGCCGCTGCAGGGAGCTGAATGATCTCTGCACTGGTCAGTCGGGTTATATACCCGGCACCGGACCCACACTCCCCCCCCCCCCCTCCCTCCCTCTCTCCCTCCCCGTCCAGCTGGCCGACAACGCCCAGAACCTGATTCAGAAAGCTATTCCAAAATGGTTCGCGACTGTCTCTGGCCTTGTGCCGATTTTCGGTGGGGTAGACTTTGATTATTTGTTTTTTGTTTGTTGGCAAAAGAGGTCATTCATTGACGGATACAATATTATATATATTTGTGATACTGAGTGATCCGTTAGTCAGGAACCAGCTTGGATATGCTGGTTTCTCAGTATTCACTATGCCATCATTCAACAACGCATGACAAGGTGTCAAGGGTTCGTATGTTCGGTAAACATTTTACTGGTGTTTTCCTGACATCCTATACACAGCGAAGGTCGAAGTGTCTGTCTCTTTTCATTTTAACTTTGTACTCCCGGACCCTTTTCTTTAATGTTATCGAACGTTAATCTGAGCATTATTATAATTATTAGTAGAAAGAAGTATAACCATATGCTCATGTTATGTGAAAATATCGAAAGAGAATCAAAATATATTTTCGGCTATGAGCCTTCTTCAGTGCAGGGGGTGGCGAACTTTAGTTCCTACTAGATCTGGCAAGACGCCTGTGACGCCAGTAGGAGGGCGCCCGAGGGCATATTTCTGTTGAAGCAATGGGACATGGTGCGTTTTCGAAATTGATTTTGCTACACTGCTAAACGATATTTGTATATAATGTGCATGTTTTTGTTGTCACAGTTCTGTAACCAGACCCCGGCGAAAATGTATAAGGTTCGTCAGTCGTCACTTATTTGAACAGCCAGTCGTTTAGCCACACCATGTAACGTACATAATAAGGGTGATTTTCGGTACTATTTCTTTTAATTGTTTGTTGATTACGACCTCTATTCGTATCAGCCTCTCATAACTTCGAGGGACAGCTACGTTTTAATTGAAACTCGACAAACATATTAACCCCAGCCTTTTTTCGGGGATAAAATGGCGGCGCTGCACGCTGCGGTTTTTGGCACAGGTGTTTGGGCATCAATCACCCACATTGTGTGAAATTTTTGACCTCGGGACATCTCACGTCAGGTCACCAGGTCAGGTCACGTGATCCCAACTCTAATAGGTTGGCGGTCGTGCCGCAGCCACAGTTTTGGCCGAGCGGTTTCTAAGTTATAGGATTTAACTAGGCCATAAGTACCTACAATTCGTTTACCCCAAATTTGTATATCGGTGGCCTAAGGTCAGGTAGTTCACATAACTTCCCAATTAAATGTCAATGGGAAAATCTGAAAATGCTTCTTATTCAAAGAATACGCATTAGATCAGACAAATTATTTCAAGATCATGCTATTATAGGTAATTTGTATGAACCAGGTATAATTTTTGATCAGTGAGCCCTACAAGGTCATTTGAGGTCATCCGAGGTCACCAACACCTTGTTGCCAACAACTTTTGATCGAATAAAGATAAATATGTGAAACTGACACAATTGTGTTTATATCACCGAGGCGCTTGAGAATACGTGCATTGCGACCCACCTGGGTCGCCATATGACCCTCGGACTACTCAGCACAGAGGAGGGGAGGCCTCCTCTCAGCACAGAGGAGAGGATGGGTCTCTTACTCAGCACAGAGGAGAGGAGGGACCTCCTACTCAGCACTGAGGAGAGGAGGGGCCTCCTCTCAGCACAGAGGAGAGGATGGGTCTCCTACTCAGCACAGAGGAGAGGAGGGGCCTCCTACTCAGCACAGAGGAGGGGAGGGGCTTCCTCCTCAGCACAGAGGAGGGGAGGCCTCCTCTCAGCACAGAGGAGAGGATGGGTCTCCTACTCAGCACAGAGGAGAGGAGGGGCCTCCTCAGCACAGAGGAGAGGAGGAGCCTCCTACTCAGCACAGAGGAGAGGGGGGCCTCCTCCTTAGCACATAGGAGAGGATGGGTCTCCTCCTCAGCACAGGGGAGAAGAGGGGCCTCCTACTCAGCACAGAGCAGATGAGGGGCCTCCTACTCAGCACAGAGAAGAGAAAGCTTCCTCTCTGCACGGATCGTTTTGTATATCTTGATCTTAAGAAGGGCCTCCAACATTGAGGTCCCAAAATGGTTGATGAGGTCCCAAAATTTTGCAATGGGGTCCGATGTGGGACCTCAAAAGTATACAAAGTTTCACCCATGTGTCGACACCGGTGGAACTGAGCGACACAGCTATGTAACGGATACAGAGCATGGTCGACGGCGGAATCGCAAAAGTGATTACTGCGTTCGAGGCCAAGTTCGAGAAAATGGAGACAGGAATCAACATGTTGGAGGAGGAGGTCATGGACAAGCCGCAGGGGCGGCAAAAGAGGGGGGGGGCAGTCACATGCGGAACTTTATATACTTTTGGGGTTGTAGCTACAATTGTATCCTCAAAAACTACAACACCAATCATGAATATTACAACCCCAACATTGCCAGTGAATGCCCACCCAAGTAAATAAATACTGTAAACGGTACGCAAAACCAAAGGATTTTTCACCAAAGGATTTTTCACCAAAGGATTTTTCACCAAAGGATTTTTCAATAACAATCATAACAAAACAATTAATAAATATATGAACACAGAAAAGGACAAACTTTAAAATGTTAGTAAAGTTTGTCATAAAATAACATTTAAAATCCAACAATAGGTAGTACAACATGTTATCCCAAAATTACTGAGAAAGACTATGTAGGTACCCAGGGGTGCAGGGTCATATTCCGTTGGGTCATAAACACTATAGAACAACACTGCTTACTGACAAATGGGTAACATTTTTGTCAATTTCAGACACCCACAAAATGGCAATCTATAGGTGTTAACATACAAACATGAGCAAAATAAGATTGAGTGTAGCATATTTTACATTGGGCTTAGTTCTGGATAGGTCACGCATTTAACATTATAATGCACCCTTACGCAGTTGGCAAAAGTTATATAACATTTTGAGCTAAAATATGTTGGTGAAATTGACACTTAATGAAGAACTTGAACAATATTATAAATATTTTGGTGTGTGAAAGACGTGAAGGCATACCAATCATCCTGAGCTGGAAAAAGACCACAAATAACCATAGACCCAAAATTTAGGATTACCACAACCTTCAATTTTTAGCCAGACAAACATTATTTTCACAAGATATACCTGGTCATGGTGTTGAAAAGTAGAGGGCCACTTCAGTAAAAGTCATTTTAAAAGAGAATAGCCTAATCCAACATCCATCAAACAAAAACGCATGTGAAAACAGCATAAATGTTGAAAGCAATATACAAGGGCAAAATAAATGTACATATTTGACATAGCTGCGTCATATTTGTCTCTTTTATTAAGCTACGTCAAATTAGCAGTAGATTGATATTGCCCAGTAGTATCAATCTACAATTTTGAGGCACGTAGCCTCAGAATTTCCTGAAACTTGGCAGGTACGTCCTCCTTGCCACGCTGAACACGAAAAACGTAAAATTAGTTTGGAACGCGGGATACTTTCAGAGTTATACCGTTTTAAATATCTACAGTTTTGAGTCCCGTCGCCTCAGAATCGCCTGAAACTTGGCAGGTAGGCCCTCCTTGCCACGCTGAACACGAAAAACGTAAGATTAGCCTGGAACACGGGCTACTTTCAGAGTTATACATTTTATAAGTTTTGAATGTCTGTCTTCCTATATTTTGAAACGACTGCGCAGGAATTGGAGGCTTTCCGCGTCAAGTTAATATTCAACTGACAGACATTCAAACCTTAACACGTTATAACTGTAAAAGTAGCCCCTATTCCAGGATAATTTTACGTTTTTCGTGTTTAGCGTGGCAAGGACAAACTTCCTGTCAAGTTGCAGGCAATTCTGAGGCGACGGGCCTCCAAATTATAGATTGGGCAATATCAATCAGCTGCTAATTTTACATACGTCTTTTATTATTCCTAAAAGGCAGGGTATTAACCCTCGCCTGACAGGCTCCCCTGAGGTTTATCTTGAATAACTTTTTACACATGCAATGCATCTTGCTGAAATTTTTGGCAGTTGAGTTTATAACAATTAGCCGTAGGCTGTACAACTTTAATTGAAATTGATTGAGTAGTTTGGGAGATAATCATATTTTGATGACGTCATGTTGGTAAAAAATTAAAATATTTTCAAAATCGTAGAAAACAGAGTTTTGAAACAAATTGCAAACACAATTCACCAAAGATACAAAATGGCATTCTCTTTAAAATGGTGATCTCGGATTGGAAAATTTTGGGTTTTTGACCCCTATTTTTTTTTAAATCCCCACAAAATCAAAATTTTCAAAGATATTAGAAAAACTGGAATATATGTGAGAGTACTGAGTATGGAAAAATACCCATACCAAATTTCAAAGCAATATCTTCATTTTTGACTGAGTGATGGCTCTCTAAGTGTAAGAAACTGATTACGTCATTTTTTTTAATAACGTTTTTTGACTTTTTTTTACAAGATAGGAACAAATAATTACTTTTTTTTGTATTTCTGAGCCAAAACTGGTCTAGGAACATACCTTTTTATTTACGTTTATCAATGTCTAATTTTTATGTTTTCTGCAGAGCAAAATCTCTGTTCTGGACGTGGTAAATCCGAGGTTGCCCTGGAAGGTCACCCGTTGACTTGAAACCTAAAAATCGCATACTGTTAGATTCCTCTCATGACAGGCAACATGCTGGTTCTTACTGCATTGCTCTAAGTTGCCTGGTTTGGAAGTTAACAGGGGGCCCTGTCAGCCCCCGTAGGGCGAAGGTGAAAAAGCTCCCGTTGGGCGACTGGCGAGGGTTAATCCATCACCGAAATGACCACTTTCTCATTGACTTCCATGTTAAAGCATCACCATTTATTTCTCAAGCTTTTATCCTAACCTAACCTGACCTCACCTCACCTCACCTCACCTCACCTCACCTCACCTCACCTCACCTCACCTCACCTCACCTCACCTCACCTCACCTCACCTAACCCTTGGAGCCAGTTTATGTACATATTTTTAAAGAAGTCCATCGGCCGAAGCCCAAAATCCTCAATATGTTGTGACGTTTCGGTGATTTTAAGTCTTTACGGTGATAAAGTTAGTCATTTTGGTGATGGGATTAATTTATTGCCTTACTAAAATAATGCTGTTTGGTTCTCACTTTTGAGAGACCTTTTTTGCAAGACCTTAGTTATTATTTAAAAAGAATACAGAAACGCAAATATAATCCCAGCATAAAAATGCATACTTGGTACGACTATCTGTGAAAAAATGGGTAAAATTGCGCTTTCGGTGCGCTTTCGAAATGGAGGGGGGGGGGGTCAAGGGAGGCTGAGCCTCGCCAATTTTGTGTTAGTGAACACCTCGGGCAGGTCAGAAAACTTATATTTTCGGGGGAGGCACAGTTGGGGTCGTTATCTCCGGTCTAAAGGAGGCATATTGTCCGATCTAAAGGGGAGCCGCCGGCACTCACGATTCAAGGGGCGCCACCTACACTCGAGAGTGGCACCTTCGGTGTCCAGACGCCCAGGAGAGGCGCCCTCAATCGTGATTGTCCATGTGCATGTCCATGAAGTTAGCGACGGATTCGGATTCGAATTCAGCGTCGAGTAGCGATTCGCTTCAAAAGTGGTGACAGGTCAATTGGGGCACGCTGATCACGACAATGGCATTCATTTTGACATTCACGGTAATCTTAATCGAAGTTATTGTCCGATCGCCAAAATAATGGTCTCATTCGATTCCTCGGGTCAGTATATAGCCGTAGCCTTCGCAACCTCACTCGTAGCAAATGACATTGGCCCTCAATTTCAAGATCAATGGCGATTGGATGATAACTTCGGGTCGTTTTGAGTCCTTTGACCTTGAAATTGAGGGTCAAGGTTATTTTCCACGAGTGAGGTTGCAAAGGTTACGGCAGATACTGACCCGAGGAATCGAATGAGACCATAATTTTGGCAATCGGCTTCTAACTTCGGTTCGTTTTTAGCCGCCCCGTCCTATGACCTTGAAAATGAGGGTCAATGTCATTTGCCACGAGTGAGTTTGTTAAGGCTGTGGCTAGATATTAACCCGAGGATTCGAATGAGACCATTATTTTGTCAATTAGACAATAACATCGGGTCGATATTAACCCGAGGAATCGAATGAGACCATTATGTTGGCGATCGGACAATAACTTCGGGTTATTTGTCCTTTGACCTTCAAAATGAGGGTAAAGGTCATTTGCCTCCAGTGAGGTTTCGAAAGCTGCGCCTAGATATTGACCCGAGGAATAGAATCGGACAATAACTTCGGGTCGTTTTGAGCCGAAGTCCTTTGACCTTGAAGATGATTTTGAAGATGACTTTGAATGTCAAAATGAATGTCATTTGCGTGATCAGCGTGCCCCAATTGAACTGTTCCCACATTTTGAAGCAAATCTCTACTCAGCGCTGAATTCGAATCCGATTCCGTCACTAACTTCACGGACATCCCCCGCCACGTGCCCCCTAGGGCCCCTTGGTTGCGCCCCTGTCCTCGGCCGGGGCAACTTTGAAAACAATTATCCACCCATGGCCTTGTGAGTTGTGGGAAATATAAAATATGTTATATGTATTTTTATATCTCACTGTCATATATAAAAGGACCGGACCTGGACCATTGGCATCACCAGGAGGTGCCTTTCTTGCAAGAAATGGCTAGTTGCTGAATCACACCATTTATGTATAACCTTAAAGGAAATAGTTCACCTTCGGAAAATTTTCAGAACACGATTTTATTATATTTTTTCATACAGTTTCTTTTTTTCTTTTCAAAAATGGTCCTACATCGCGCCAATTCAGGACAGAATGTCGTAAATTATTAATGTTATGGTGTGCGTTATTAATCTGCGCATGCTCAGACCAGTGCTGGCACTCTCAGACGGTACGGTATATCATATATGCGCCGCATTCCTTCGCCAAAAAGTCAAATATCTTCGGCTGGAGAGTCTTTTCAGCCAAGAAAAGTTCCAGATAAGGATTTCTCAACACGAGCTACAAAACTGCTATTTCAGTTCAAAATCCCATGTTGAAGGTGAACTATTTCCTTTAATAAGAGCTACCATGAGGTAGTCTTTGCCTACTTTGACCCAACCATGAAAGTTTCATTTTTTAAGATTGCACACCTTGCTGTTGCTAAAATACGTCAGTAATGAGGTAATACAACCTATGTTCATTCTAAGATGTTACACTTCAATTGTGCACATACTTCGTTTTTATCATTCGTCGCTTTACCCCCCCCCCCCCCTCCCCCGTCGCCGACTCAATTACAACCCCAACGAAAAACAAAAAGTTTCGCCTCTGGGGGCAGTTGCCCCCCAAAATCAGCAGAGGGGCGCTTTGTGTTTGGCAGGGGCTGCGGATTCCAAGTGAAAGCCAAGGCCAAGGGAAGCCAAGGGTGGCCTCTGGCCGCCTGAGTGGGCGCTCTGGCCGCCTGAGGGGGCGCTCTGGCTGCCTGAGGGGGCGCTCTGGTCGCCTGAGGGGGCACTCTGGCCACCTGAAGGGGCGCTCTGGCCGCCTGAGGGAGCGCTCTGGCTGCCTGAGGGGGCGCTCTGGCTGCCTGAGGGGCCGATCTGGCTGCATGAGGGGCGCTCTGGCAACCTGAGGGAGCGCTCTGGCCGTATGAGGGGGCGCTCTGACCGCTTGAGGGGGCCTTCTGGCCGCCTGAGGGGGCGCTCTGGCTGCCTGAGGGGGCGCTCTGGCTGCCTGAGGGGGCGCTCTGGTTGCCTGAGGGGGCGCTCTGGCCGTCTGAGCGGGCGCTCTGGCTGCCCGAGGGGCACTCTGGCTGCTTGAGGAGGCGCTCTGGCAGCCTGAGGGGCACTCTGGCCCCCTGAGGAGGGGCGCTCTTGCCGCCTGAGGGGGCGCTCTGGCTTCGTCAGGGAGCGCTCTGACCGCATGAGGGGGGCTCTGGCCATCTGAGGGGCGCTCTGGCAGCCTGAGGGGGCGCTCTGGCAGTGGCGGCGGAAGAGGGAGCAGGGGGATGGGGCAGTAGCCCCCCCCCCAAACTCAGCCGAGGGTAGCTTTGTGTTTGGCAGTGACTGCTGGCCTGTAAGGGGCGCTCTATCACCTGAGAGGGGGCGTTTTTGCCGCCTGTGAGGGGCGCTCTGGTCGCCTGAGAGGAGGCGCTCTGTTCACCTGCGAGGGGCGCTCTGGCCGCCTGTGAGGGGGCGCTCTGACCGCCTGAGATGGGGTGTTCTGGCCGCCGGAGAGGGGTGCTCTGGCCGCCTGAGAGGGGTTGCTCTGGTTGCCTGAGAGGGGGCGCTCTGGCCGCCTGAGAAAGGGCGCTCGGGACGCCTGAGAGGGGGCGCTCTGGCCGCCTGAGAGAAGACGCTCTGTTCACCTGCGAGGGGCACTCTGGCCGCCTGAGAGGGCGCGCTCTGGCCGCCGTATAGGGGGTCTCTGGCCGCCTGAGAGGGGCGCTCTGGTCGTCTGAGAGGGGGTGCTCTGGCCGCCTGAGAGGGGACGCTCTGGCCGCCTAAGAGGGGGCGCTCTGGCCGCCTGAGAGGGGCGTTCTGGCCGCCTGAGAGAGGGGAGGCGGTCTGGCCGCCTGAGAGGGGGCACTCTGGCCGTCTGAGAGGGGGCGCTCTGGCCGTCTGAGAGGAGGCGCTCTGGCCACCTGAGAGGGGGTGCTCTGGCTGCTTGAGAGGGGGCGCTCTGGCCGCCTGAGAGGAGGCGCTCTGGCCGCCTGAGAAGGGGTGCTCTGGCTGCTTGAAAGGGGGCGCTCTGGCCGCCTGGGAGGGGTGCTCTGTCCACCTGAGGGGAATCTTTGGCCACCTGAGTGGCGCTCTGGCCGCTTGTGTTTCAAGGCCTCATCTTACATGGATTTGAAAGGAAATTGTATCTGTTCACGAAAACACATGCTAATTTGGATCAAGCAATATGCCAAACGTTTATATTTGATACACAAAAGCGTATACTTCAACAGACCATAATTTAGCAGACTTGTAAATCGTGAGGTAGAAGCAAGGTCGATTGAAACCCTGGCGGATCGTTAGATACAAATATATTATGTAATGATCAGCAAGGCAAGAAAACATTCCCTTTCGAGTTTCGTTAGACAAAACGGTTGTTTATATCTATGGGAATTTAAAGTTTCATCCGATTCTATCCAGTTTATGAAACACTTGGTTATGTTTCACTTCAAAATTTCTGTGACGTTTCACGCATCCCTATTTCAAAGCCAGGATGAACCATAAAATATGTTACAAGCGCTTTGTGAACAAAAATTGGATCCTTTAGAATGGTTTTGTTAAGAACGTTTTTTTTTTGTCGGCGTTCGTACGTGTTGTTGGAACGTCTTTTTATCCGTATATTTTTGGGATCTTTTGGAACGGTTTCGTTAGAACGTTTTTTTTGCAGCCTTCGTATGTGTTATTGGCAGGACCTTTCTTCGTATATTTTGACAATGCAAGGGGTGGGGCTGATGGGGCCGCATTTGGAAGCTTTCGTACGTGAATCCGTCGGAACGTTTTTTCTTCTCTCGTTGGAACGCCTTTTCTTCAGTGATCGTACGTGTTGTTGGAACGTTTTTTCTCCGTATTTTTGACAATTGCAAGGGGCGGGGCCGCGTAAATACATCGGAAAACTTATTTACGACTTATCTACGAGATGGTCTGGGGTTCCGGGAGTGGAGACAGCCCCCCTCCGTCAGTAACAGAGCAGGGAGCGAATGCGAGCGGGGCGTTCTAAACGTGGGTCCATGTTGCCGTAATTTCTGTAAAGTTTAGGTCAGGTTCGATTATATTATAACAATTTTGTAATTACAATTGTGTAATTATAATTTTGTAATGACAATTTTGTAATTACGATTTTGTAATTACAATTTTGTAATTACATTTTTTCCAATTCCAATATATTAATAACATATCGTACCCAGCGAAAATTAGCCTGCCTAAAGCCTACACATCGTTATTTATCATGAAGGCATATCATGTTTCATCACTATCTTTTGCGAATATGTACCAAACTTCTATGAACAATCAACTCTCATTTGAAAAAAGTGCATTGAAATCGGCAGTTTAACTTGGCCCCTGACGGCGAACTATTTAGTGTCAACGACTTATTTTTTTTTTAAATCCATAAATTTTCAACAAACAGGTATTTAATATATTACAGTGCACACATGAAACTTTTATCTAAACTGTTTATTCATAATCAATCAATAGATGTTTCAGAAAACCGTGATGCATTCCACGGATTAACTTGGCCAAGGATGGTGACGTATTTAGTGTATACGATTTGTTTCCTTGACCGATCAGGGCCGTTGTCACGCTTTTTGGAGCACTTACTTCATTGCTGGCCCTATGACTTGTTTACAAATAACATTCAAACCAGAGATAGTGATGGATTATACTGTTCGTCACCATATGTCAGTACGTATTTTTTTTATTTCCCATAATTTAATTTCTGCAATAAAAAAATGTTGTTATTTCACTTTTAAATTGAGGCACGATTAATTTGAAACCACACATGTCCAGGGGCGGGGGGAAAGGGGCCATGCTCCCCAAAAAAAGGTCCTGATACTATGTTTTGCCCCCAACCCCCCAACGGTCGGACTTACAGTTGTACAAATTGTCTTTGCAGCAGTCAAAATCCAGCTATCCACAGTGAAAACATGCAAATTTCTCGCCGCTTCGCGGCATGACACAATGCGCAATTGCTTATACAAATTTGGAAAATGGGGAAATAAATTAATTAAGTGTCTGGCAGTCTCTCCTAGGCGGTACCTAATTGCTAGCCCCAGGGCCCATTCCCTTCATAAAATATTAACTTTCAAGCGGGCTACATGTTTAGCTAGTCTGCCGAGTTCCGAAAAAAAGGCAACGCGAACGCAAAGACGCGGACATTGGCACCCGGAAGCTGCTCCAGCGGTGCCCAACTTGCCGGACCGAGGAGCTATTAGTGAGACCAGGCCAGGACCATCTCCCCAAGCCATCTCGCTCCAGGCTCCTCCAGATCCGCAGGGACCATTTATGTGCGGAAAATCGTTCTGCTTTCGGAAAATGGGGAAAAGCAAATATGTGCGGAATTATGTGCGGTATATATATATATATAAATATGTGTTATTAATTATTTGCGGAAAAGTCTTGTTGCTTTGAAACCATTTGCACTGTTACCAGTTGTTTGTTACAGTTCGGTACATATGTATACAGTTATTATTATCATATGTACTATTGAGCGCTGACTGCCACCGGTCATCGTGATTTACTATTGGAAGAATACGTATATTAAAAACTATCCTAATTTCAATATTTGTAACTCTACCGAGATTTGCAACCAGGAATAGGGGTTACCTGAGTCTGGTTCCAATATTAAAATTTCGTTTTCCACGACCTAAAATTAGCATTTTCACGCCGCTTCGCGGCGTCAAATTGATGGCCATCGTCATAACGAAGTCTTCGTCTTCGTCATCGTCTTCGGTTCGTTGTAGCTGTGAATTGAATGACTAGCATGTTTAGCTTCTTATTCTCTACAAGGCCCACCCCACCGCCTATGTTTCTGGGTTTTATCAGGCAAACCCGTAAAATTTTCGCGCCGCTTTGCGTCGCTAAATAACAAGTACCTACTATAACATAAAAGTCCACATTTAAAATGCTGCAAAGGCTTAAATACACGCATACAAAATAGGTAATTTTTCTTTCGTCATTTTAGCCGACCCCCCTCCCCCACTCAAAAATGATCGGCGTTGCCCCTGGGTACAGCTTACAATTGACATAGTTTCGCTCAGTGTAAGGCAATGTCGGAACAATAAAAACGGCAAGCTGACGATCTTTCCTTTTTCGATATCCCAAAAGGTCGAAAAGCTAGAGAAAAAAAAAATAGAAATCGTGTAGTTGCAAAATAAATTGGGCCAAGTCTGGTAAGAAATTCGAAATTGGGGGGTAGGTAAGGTCCGCTAAAAACGGTTTGCCCCCCCCCCCCAAAAAAAAAAAAACGGCCGGCTGGATCCGCCCTTGTACATGTGTCACATAAAAATGCAGGTAAATAAATCAAAAGGTGAATATTTCACTTTAATACATGCTTTAATGTAGTTTGTCCCAGGGAAGCGCAATTTACTTTGTTCATCTCCATTCAGCTGAGCGTTCCTAAAACTATGCATACTAGGATATAACCACGGTAAAACTATTGAATGTTACTAAGCATTGGGACACAGTCAATGCACACGTGTGCTCACGTACCGTTTCATATTTCAAACCTGTTTAGCTTTACCAGAGCGCGCCCGCTCGGTCATCGCCCAAAAAGGCGTTTTTACTGGTATAATATTGTGGCCTAAACCCAAGGAGATATCATTTAGCGGCATTTCTTCTTTTTTGTTGGGGGGGGGGCGTTTGGTCCGAGGGGGCGCCCTGGGTTTCTTTGCCCCCCCCCCCCCCCCCCGCCCATCCGAAAATACCTTCCGCCGTCACTGGGACAAGGACGCAGAAATTCAGAGTATACATGTGCAGCTTCAACGACAGGGACAAGCGCTGGAGGAGCTACAGGAGCGGACGGAGAGCATGGATCTAACCGCCGCCTGTCACCTCTCATCCTGACGTGCGACGACTTCATCTCGCATGCATTTAATCAGTAATAGGGACAAACCTATTGACGGTTAGTAGACGACGTAAGTGAACGCACGAGTGTAACCTGGGACGACTGTGTGTTTAGCGCATCAGCGAGGGCGGCGGAGGGAAGGGTGACATGACGGGACGGTGGAGAAATGGCAAGAGGAGAGGAGGCAGTTCGTGGTGTGAAGCCGACAGCGACGGACGGGGACGTAGATAATTGCGACGCACTGGTGTCACGCTGACGCGGATAGTGATATAATTTCGCGACTGCACGCACGGTGCGGGTAGAGACGTACATAGCGACGTAGGCGGTCAAGGAGAGCGGCCATGAGGATAAGGACCGGTAAGGCAGTGTTGTACCAATGGGAGCTGCTGGCTTCACTGACAAACCCCAGCACGGTGATTCGGCGCGCGCGGTGAGTACCCACGCAATTCGTATTTGACGCCGCATGCATGCATGGTGCGGCTCAACGAAGTGTGGAGTATCGCATCGTGTTGGCAGATCGCATGCATGCATGGTGCGGCTCAACGAAGTGTGGAGTATCGCATCGTGTTGGCAGATCGCATGCATGCATGGTGCGGCTCAACGAAGTATGGAGTATCGCATCGTGTTGGCAGATGATGCATAGCTGTTGTGCTGGTGGCCTTATTGAGGTTCATATTCAGGGTCGTTCAGCGAGGCTGAGTCAAGTTTGGCCGAGAAGTTCCTGGTGGAGCCCTGCACGAGCCCTGCCGAGGGAGGCATTGTCAGTTTGTTTTCAGCTTGTATGACGGTGGTAGGCGTCAGATTTCGCCTTTGTTGGCGGTGCGTCCATGCCGCTGGGCAGTCGCGGAGGCGGAGGTGCCTTGTGGTTTTCTGTTGTCATGACGGCCGCCGCAACTCGGCTCGTCCAACATCTGACGGGATGGTTGGTTTCTTGGCGTGAGCTGTAATGTGTGAAGGATTAAATGACCGTCTCACTCAGACCCTGTCAATTTGTCTGGCAACACTTTAGCCACGACGTCACAAGTTTGCAGCGAGTCGGCTTTGGCGTGGGGGCCTATGGGATTGTGAGTGGAAATTAGGTTGCAATTTCAAGCATTTCTAAATCAGTTCGTTCAGCAGGTGATGTATAACTGTGATGCCGGAGACCTTGCCATTCATGTTTTGGGTCGGTTTGGCAAGAATGAGTCAAATAGTGCCCTATAAGTTGCTTAAGGTACCCTGCACGCCATCCAATAGGGGTCACTTCACCTTGTCCGACAGTGATAGGCGTCAGATTTCGCGTTGCAGCGAGTCCAATCTGAGACCTATTTCACAAAGAAGTTAGTAATTACACATGTTTGCGATTACAAACGCAAGAAAATATTGCAAACCTCACAAAAAGACATTTCACAAACATTCGCCACCTCTGAATTACCGATTGTAAAGAAAATTGTAAACACAAATGTTAGTACAGCAGAAAGCTTGAAATCAAGAACGTTTGTATTAAACTTGATGCTAATGACAAACAATTTGATTGTTAACAAATTAATTTAACAAATATTTACATTGCGGTTTATTTTTTTATTCAATATAAAATTAGTTATAGGGAGAATAATATTTTAATTAACATTTCATCAGAATGCAAACTCTGATCGTAAAAATACATCTTGGTAAGCAGTTAGAGTAAACAGAATTTGACCATTCACCAGGTGGCGGAGCATAACAACAGAACTACTCTTTAAAAGAAAGATCGTTGAATTTCTCGACCATTTTTTCACCTAACCTAGCCGATTTCTTACTTCGTAAAGGGTGAAAGTTCACTGTACATTACACAAGACATCGTTGACCGCTGCAATTCTATCGCCATGCGGTTTCTCCGCGCGGAGGCGCCCCTCACAGCGCAATCGGTAAGGCGCAATGGGACTTCAAAGCTGGAGATCCCTGTTCGAATCTCTCGGGGAAATAACTTGTTTTTGGCAGCTGTACCTATGCATAACTAAACCATTACCCTAAAAACCTCGGCAACGTAACAACCTCACCAAGAAAATAACCTGAACAGTCAAACAATGTCAACTGTCAATGCAGTTTCTGAAATTCAGAACCCCTGACCCACTGGAATTACAAGTTTGTAATTGCAAACATTTCCTCATTTCCGTCAACCTTTGAGAAATAGAACATGTGCAATTGCAAACATTTTTACAAACAATATCTTTGTAAAGTAGTTTGTAAATAGTAAATTGAGATTTACTGCCCTGGGGTTTTGTGAAATCCAAACTACAAACATGTGTAAAAATTATTTGTAATTACAAAGAAATTCTTTGTAATTAAAAACTTTTTTGCTTTGTGAAATAGGCTACAGATGGAAATACCGTGTGGTATTTTTTCACCCATTTAATTTGGGACGCCGGTTCTGTTGTGAGATTGTTATTTATGCATTTGCTGCACTGTAGGTGTCCTAAAGTATATGGCATTACACCTGGGATTTATTGAGGAGGTGGTGACGTGTTTCGAGCTAACCTGATGCTTATGGCCTTGGGGACAAAGAGAGTTGCGACGTATCCCGCGCTTGACAAGGCGCCGGCGTCGCTGTTATGTTACTGTCCCCGCTGCCGGCACAGCTGTGTGGATTGACAATGCGCCGGCGTCGCTGTTATGTTACTGTCCCCGCTGCACCCACGCTTGACAAAGCGCCGGCGTCGCTGTTATGTTACTGTCCCCGCTGCACCCACGCTTGACAAAGCGCCGGCGTCGCTGTTATGTTACTGTCCCCGCTGCACCCACGCTTGACAAAGCGCCGGCGTCGCTGTTATGTTACTGTCCCCGCTACACCCACGCTTGACAAAGCGCCGGCGTCGCTGTTATGTTACTGTCCCCGCTGCCGGCACAGCTATGTGGATTGACAAAGCGCCGGCGTCGCTGTTATGTTACTGTCCCCGCTGCACCCACGCTTGACAAAGCGCCGGCGTCGCTGTTATGTTACTGTCCCCGCTGCCGGCACAGCTATGTGGATTGACAAAGCGCCGGCGTCGCTGTTATGTTACTGTCCCCGCTGCCGGCACAGCTATGTGGATTGACAAAGCGCCGGCGTCGCTGTTATGTTACTGTCCCCGCTGCCGGCACAGCTATGTGGATTGACAAAGCGCCGGCGTCGCTGTTATGTTACTGCCCCGCTGCCGGCACAGCTATGTGGATTGACAAAGCGCCGGCGTCGCTGTTATGTTACTGTCCCCGCTGCACCCACGCTTGACAAAGCGCCGGCGTCGCTGTTATGTTACTGTCCCCGCTGCCGGCACAGCTGTGTGGATTGACAATGCGCCGGCGTCGCTGTTATGTTACTGTCCCCGCTGCCGGCACAGCTATGTAGATTGACAAAGCGCCGGCGTCGCTGTTATGTTACTGTCCCCGCTGCCGGCACAGCTATGTGGATTGACAAAGCGCCGGCGTCGCTGTTATGTTACTGTCCCCGCTGCACCCACGCTTGACAAAGCGCCGGCGTCGCTGTTATGTTACTGTCCCCGCTGCCGGCACAGCTATGTGGATTGACAAAGCGCCGGCGTCGCTGTTATGTTACTGTCCCCGCTGCACCCACGCTTGACAAAGCGCCGGCGTCGCTGTTATGTTACTGTCCCCGCTGCCGGCACAGCTATGTGGATTGACAAAGCGCCGGCGTCGCTGTTATGTTACTGTCCCCGCTGCCGGCACAGCTATGTGGATTGACAAAGCGCCGGCGTCGCTGTTATGTTACTGTGCCCGCTGTCGGCACAGCTATGTGGATTGACAAAGCGCCGGCGTCGCTGTTATGTTACTGTCCCCGCTGCACCCACGCTTGACAAAGCGCCGGCGTCGCTGTTATGTTACTGTCCCCGCTGCACCCACGCTTGACAAAGCGCCGGCGTCGCTGTTATGTTGCTGTCCCCGCTGCACCCACGCTTGACAAAGCGCCGGCGTCGCTGTTATGTTACTGTGCCCGCTGCACCCACGCTTGACAAAGCGCCGGCGTCGCTGTTATGTTACTGTCCCCGCTGCCGGCACAGCTATGTGGATTGACAAAGCGCCGGCGTCGCTGTTATGTTACTGTCCCCGCTGCACCCACGCTTGACAAAGCGCCGGCGTCGCTGTTATGTTACTGTCCCCGCTGCACCCACGCTTGACAAAGCGCCGGCGTCGCTGTTATGTTACTGTCCCCGCTGCCGGCACAGCTGTGTGGATTGACAAAGCGCCGGCGTCGCTGTTATGTTACTGTCCCCGCTGCCGGCACAGCTATGTGGATTGACAAAGCGCCGGCGTCGCTGTTATGTTACTGCCCCGCTGCCAGCACAGCTATGTGGATTGACAAAGCGCCGGCGTCGCTGTTATGTTACTGTCCCCGCTGCACCCACGCTTGACAAAGCGCCGGCGTCGCTGTTATGTTACTGTCCCCGCTGCCGGCACAGCTGTGTGGATTGACAATGCGCCGGCGTCGCTGTTATGTTACTGTCCCCGCTGCCGGCACAGCTATGTAGATTGACAAAGCGCCGGCGTCGCTGTTATGTTACTGTCCCCGCTGCCGGCACAGCTATGTGGATTGACAAAGCGCCGGCGTCGCTGTTATGTTACTGTCCCCGCTGCACCCACGCTTGACAAAGCGCCGGCGTCGCTGTTATGTTACTGTCCCCGCTGCCGGCACAGCTATGTGGATTGACAAAGCGCCGGCGTCGCTGTTATGTTACTGTCCCCGCTGCACCCACGCTTGACAAAGCGCCGGCGTCGCTGTTATGTTACTGTCCCCGCTGCCGGCACAGCTATGTGGATTGACAAAGCGCCGGCGTCGCTGTTATGTTACTGTCCCCGCTGCCGGCACAGCTATGTGGATTGACAAAGCGCCGGCGTCGCTGTTATGTTACTGTGCCCGCTGTCGGCACAGCTATGTGGATTGACAAAGCGCCGGCGTCGCTGTTATGTTACTGTCCCCGCTGCACCCACGCTTGACAAAGCGCCGGCGTCGCTGTTATGTTACTGTCCCCGCTGCACCCACGCTTGACAAAGCGCCGGCGTCGCTGTTATGTTGCTGTCCCCGCTGCACCCACGCTTGACAAAGCGCCGGCGTCGCTGTTATGTTACTGTGCCCGCTGCACCCACGCTTGACAAAGCGCCGGCGTCGCTGTTATGTTACTGTCCCCGCTGCCGGCACAGCTATGTGGATTGACAAAGCGCCGGCGTCGCTGTTATGTTACTGTCCCCGCTGCACCCACGCTTGACAAAGCGCCGGCGTCGCTGTTATGTTACTGTCCCCGCTGCACCCACGCTTGACAAAGCGCCGGCGTCGCTGTTATGTTACTGTCCCCGCTGCCGGCACAGCTATGTGGATTGACAATGCGCCGGCGTCGCTGTTATGTTACTGTCCCCGCTGCACCCACGCTTGACAAAGCGCCGGCGTCGCTGTTATTTTACTGTCCCCGCTGCCGGCACAGCTATGTAGATTGACAAAGCGCCGGCGTCGCTGTTATGTTACTGTCCCCGCTGCCGGCACAGCTATGTGGATTGACAAAGCGCCGGCGTCGCTGTTATGTTACTGTCCCCGCTGCACCCACGCTTGACAAAGCGCCGGCGTCGCTGTTATGTTACTGTCCCCGCTGCCGGCACAGCTATGTGGATTGACAAAGCGCCGGCGTCGCTGTTATGTTACTGTCCCCGCTGCACCCACGCTTGACAAAGCGCCGGCGTCGCTGTTATGTTACTGTCCCCGCTGCCGGCACAGCTATGTGGATTGACAAAGCGCCGGCGTCGCTGTTATGTTACTGTCCCCGCTGCACCCACGCTTGACAAAGCGCCGGCGTCGCTGTTATGTTACTGTCCCCGCTGCCGGCACAGCTATGTGGATTGACAAAGCGCCGGCGTCGCTGTTATGTTACTGTCCCCGCTGCCGGCACAGCTATGTGGATTGACAATGCGCCGGCGTCGCTGTTATGTTACTGTCCCCGCTGCCGGCACAGCTATGTGGATTGACAATGCGCCGGCGTCGCTGTTATGTTACTGTCCCCGCTGCCGGCACAGCTATGTAGATTGACAAAGCGCCGGCGTCGCTGTTATGTTACTGTCCCCGCTGCCGGCACAGCTATGTGGATTGACAAAGCGCCGGCGTCGCTGTTATGTTACTGTCCCCGCTGCACCCACGCTTGACAAAGCGCCGGCGTCGCTGTTATGTTACTGTCCCCGCTGCCGGCACAGCTATGTGGATTGACAAAGCGCCGGCGTCGCTGTTATGTTACTGTCCCCGCTGCACCCACGCTTGACAAAGCGCCGGCGTCGCTGTTATGTTACTGTCCCCGCTGCCGGCACAGCTATGTGGATTGACAAAGCGCCGGCGTCGCTGTTATGTTACTGTCCCCGCTGCCGGCACAGCTGTGTGGATTCAGGACCCTGTGGCGATGTTCTGTGTTTGTCCGGCGCTCAGAGGCCATTATTATAAAGACAAAACACGGAGGTAGCCCGGGAAATAAGGAAAGGTATGAATAAAAGGAAGACGCATATTTGGTTATTAAAAAAGAAGCGTGCATCCGTCATTTGTGTCCCTCTTTTTCCCCGGTTCCGTCTGTTTGAGAAGGACGGAAGATGTGTGACGTCACTCATCTAGAGTATTGTTATTCATGTTACTTGCCGTTTATTGGCGATTTAGTTGATTATTTTAATTTTTATATTGATTAAAACAAGTGAAATATTATAATTTATTGTTCAAATGCGTGTCCGCTCTAAATATTTACCGCCGGAGGTAATCAGAAACACCTTGGGCTCAAGAACTTTTGCTAACTTACCCAAAATTTTGATTCCCAGAAGACTTTGGGGACGCATAATATTATCCAAGGCTATATAGGGACATTATCTTTATACGAGTCATGTTTCAGTTTAGTTTACCATTGTTTGTTACCCAGGGGTCATGCACGATGTGGAACAATAAGATAAAAGGTAAGAGGTTTCATCTTCTTTCCATGCACAGCCTGAAAGATGTGAGTATTTTTCCCATGTTTCTTACTGATCTTACTGATGTTCTATGTCATTCTCATTGCCTATTACTTTGACATAGGTACTTCGCCAATCTGCTCAACTACTTACATGATAAATGCACCCTATCCACCAACTTATGTCCCATACAGACAAAGTATTTGTCAAAGCTTTGGGTTAGAGTGGCTGCCATGAGTCGCCATGGATCAGGATCATAATTTTGTTAATAGGTTAAAGGTTCAATCTCTGGTCACAAAAAGACAGGACTACATGCAACTGGTGATTAAAACAATACTAAGGCACAAAAACACCTATGCATTGCTGATAGCATGAACAATCCAGTATTTGGTAGCGCCCGGAGAGTGGACTTATCATGCCTATCAAGCGCAGACATTTCCTGTTGAAAGGCATGTATCATTGTAGTGTCCGCCAGAATTGCCATGAGTGTGAGCACATTAGCATGAAGGCATTCTTTGGTTTGGCAGCCTTGACGATTGTGGCAGATAGATGACTTATGTTGTTGGTTGAATTTGGTGCGCTGAATTAATCTTGGGTCAAACACTGATGTGTCAGTAGATGACTGATAGAACTTGAGGCTGCATATCAAGCTGAGATGCTGCTGGTTTTGTTAACTCGTTTTGATGAGAGTTCTACTAACAATATAGTTATGTAGTGAGGAACAAGCTTTTACAAGAGCTGGCCAAGACACTACATAATTTAGTGGGGACGAGGATGAGATTTTGATGAGACATGATCTCATCGTTGTTGCCACTAAATTATGTAGTGTCTTGGCCAACCTCTTGTAAAAGCTTCTTCCTTGCTACATAATTATATTGTTAGTTCTCAGCATCTAGCTTGACGTGCAGCCTCAAATTATATCAGCCATCTCCTGACACGTCAGCGTTTGACCTGATATTAATTCAGTGCACCAGATTCAACCAATCACATGACAGTCATAACAGTCATCCATGCGCCACAATCGTTAAGGCTGCCAAACACAGGAATGCCTTCATGCTAGCATGCTCACGCTCATGGCAATTCTGGCGGACACTACAATAATTATGATTTAGGCAAGGGCGCCACAACTGCTAGGTTATATGGTGTTGTATAATTATTTGCACAACCTTGATTCACCATTGCTAGATTAACACGCGCCCTGGAGGGCCTCTGATAATTACACGCCCTGGAGGGGGGGGGCGGATTTCGCCCCCCCCCTATGATCTCGAAAACCACGCAACGTAGCGACAAGCGGGAAACGACGTTAGATAGCTCGAGACAAGCTCTTTCGAAAGTATTTCGTTTTTTTTTATCAGGTCAATATTGAGGTCACCAGAGGTCATCAAGGGTCAGATTTTCAAGTTTTCAAGACTTCGGTTCGAACACCCCAAAATATCTCGGGAACTATGATAGTTAGCAGCAAACGGAAAAAAGCAATCGAAATTCATCGAAAAAATGCAATCGACGTAGGTGTCCTCAGATTTGAGCTCAGGTCAATAGTTTAGGCTCCAGAGGTCATCGAATGTCAAAAAGGTGATTTTGTTTTCAAAACTGTTTTCCCCAAATAACCTTTTACCTAATAAAGATAAAGCAATAATGTTTACGCCATCGCATGTGTCTTGTCAAGGCGAGTCGAATCATATTCATGGTGACCGTATTAGGTCAATTCAAAAATTTGACCTCAGGTCAAGGTCAAGTGGTGACCCAAGTTGGTCATGTTGCATATTGGGAGACGTGTCTCGACGAGACAAACATATTGGTACCGTTTTCTCTTCTCTATCTTCATTAGGTCGATAGTTATTGATAAACCGTGTTGGCGGTCACAAAATTGACCTGACCATAGGTCACCGATATTAGAAATTCGAGATAAACAAATTGTTGGTATCTATGACCTTATGAAGTCCTGCAAGATTGAAACCGATCGGCGTAAAACTGTGGCTGTGGTACTACTGCAAACGTTTTAAAGTTGAGGTTATCACGTGACCTGGTCTGGTGACCTGACCTGAGATGACCTGAGGCCAAGGATTTTACATAATGCGGGAAGTTCATTTCTAAACAGGTATACAAAAAACGGCGGCGCTGCGCGCCGCCGTTTTTGCGCTATCCTCGAACAACCGGAGGGGTGGGCGGATTTCGCCCCCCCCCCTCCAGGGCGCGTGTTAATCCGCATTTGTTAGGTCATAACGGAAGTGGTATAACATGGTAGTGGTAGGCTATATTGGATGATTGAGCAGCTCAAAAACTTGTTTTGAGAGGCTACACTGAGAGATCTTACAAATTGCCACCAATGACTAATGGTACTTATTGCTCAGGCTGGGCCGCCTGAGCAATAAGTACTGCTCCAAACATGGGCGGAGCCAGGGGTGGCGGGCAAAGGGGCCATGCCCACCCCAAAGCACCTGAAATCAGCGCAAAATTAACACATTTCCTGGTATAGAAGAAAATCTAAGAAACTTTTACTAAGAAAAGTTTGTTTTAAATCAGCTATCAATGCATACGCAAGCAAAATCCGATGAGTTTTCAGAATTGTGTGAGACTTTTTTAGATTTGGCCCCCAAACACCCATTCTGGGATCCGGCTTTGGATCCAAAACCAGTATTCCTAGCCAAGTTGGAGTTGTTATAAAGAGAAGAGAGCTATTTGCTCATTACAAATGTAAATTAGTCAAAAACGTTAACATATTTTGCCCATTGGCCAGCATTAATAGACTCATGACTTACTGATGATGGCCCATAGCCAAAAGTATCTTTTAGACAATGTTGTTTAATTATTATGTGTAATGAGCAAACTCAAAGGACGTTGAACGCTGTAGCGCCCCAATTTACTGTCTGATCGAGCCAAAAATGATCTCACGATTCAGCGTCCCCAGCTCCTGGAGGTTAAGAATTTTCAGAGTTGTGCTCCGTGACCTTCAAGGTCAACGGACGGGAGCGTCAACGTCAGACTCCGTGTTCAGCGTCGGGCACACATTTTTACGACATTTGGTCCTAAGGTCAGATCAAACCGCCTGTTTCCAAAAATCAGGTATTGTTTTACCTTAGAGATCTTCAAGGTTAAATTCAAGCTCAAATGACGTGGAACGCTGTAGCGCCCCAATTTACCATCCAATCGGGCCAAAAATGATCTCAAACGATTCAGCCTACCCAGTTCCAGGACGGCAAAAAATGTAGAGTTGATCTTCGTGACCTTCAAGGTCAAATGCATGGTCAAAGGAGGGGAGTGTCAGCGTCCTTCCGCCGTCACTGGGACAAGGACGCAGAAATTCAGAGTATACATGTGCAGCTTCAACGACAGGGACAAGCGCTGGAGGAGCTACAGGAGCGGACGGAGAGCATGGATCTAACCGCCGCCTGTCACCTCTCATCCTGACGTGCGACGACTTCATCTCGCATGCATTTAATCAGTAATAGGGACAAACCTATTGACGGTTAGTAGACGACGTAAGTGAACGCACGAGTGTAACCTGGGACGACTGTGTGTTTAGCGTATCAGCGAGGGCGGCGGAGGGAAGGGTGACATGACGGGACGGTGGGGAGCGGCCCCCAACGGAGAGGATTTGGTAGCGTCACGTGACATGACGTAGCGTGGGCTTGAAGTTTTCCCTTCACCATTGACTTAACACGTAAACTGACCCAACTTATGACCTTAAAATTTCGGTCACCGGGTGGTAAATAGAATGTGTTTTTGGCACAGCTGTTAAGTTCATTTTATTCTGTTTGTGAGAATGCCCACTTTTAAGCCTCAAGAGTGTCTGAAATGCGCCTAAATATTGGCCGAGGGTATGCATGTAAACCCTCGCCCTGGTGGTGTGGGGGTCATTTTGAACCCCCCACCCCTGAGTTTTTCGGGAAAAGCGAGAAAATGGCGCTGCGCAGCGCCACCAAATTTGGCACAGCTATTCGGACATCAATTACCCACATTTTGTGAAAGTTTTAACTGCAGGCCAGTTCAGGTCAGGTCACCAGGTCACGTCAAGTGATCTTATCTCCCAAAATGTTTGTAGTCATGCCAAAGCCAGTGTTTGTCCGAGAGATTTGAAACTTTCAGGATGGCATAAGGCTATACGTACCTACAATTCGTATATCTCGGATTTTTTGTATCGGTGACCTAAGGTCAGGTCAATTTCGTGACCTCCCATTATAAGTAAATGGGAAAATATAAAAATACTTCCTGTTCAGAGAAAATGCATTAGATCATGCCAATTATTTAATAATCATACTATTTTAGCTGATTATTGATGACCCGGGTGCAATTGTTGCTCTGTGACATCTGCAAGGTGAGCTGAGGTCATCTCAGGTCACCAGCATTTTTTTACAATAACTCTTGATATAATAAAGATAGAAACGTGCAAACGACACCACTGTGTTTTCTCGTCGAGTCGCGTCGCCCCATATGCAACATGACCTACCTTGGTCACCAAATGACCTTGACCTGAGGTCAAATTTTGAAACTGATCTAACTAGGTCACCATTACTATGGTTCGAAGCGCCTTGACGAGACAAACACGATAGTGTTAAAATCATTGTTATATATCTAACCAATACAACGGTATTTATGAAAGCGTTTTGGGAAAGCAATGCCCTTTGGTGACCTTTGGTGACCTCTGGGGCCTAAACTATTGACCTGAGCTTTTGTTAATTTGATAACACTCAGGCGATTTAATTTTTCATGAGCTTTCAGTTGCCTTTTCCGTTTGTTCCTAGATATCATAGTTCCCAAGATATTTTTGGGGGTTTCTGTAGCAAAGTCCTATACTTGGAAAATTTGACTTTGGTGACCTCATTATTGACCTGAGCCAAAGCATACCTGAAGTAACGTCAAATGGACTTGTTAAGAGCTTTCAAACGCTTTGTTCGCATCTTTCTAGCCCTTTATTTTTCTAGTTACAGGCAGACTGGTTATTGATTCAACTTTTTTGGAATGATTAAATCATGATTCATTTTGGAATCTGAATGATCCAATCACCGTTGGATTCACTATTTTTTTTAGAATTGTTTCTTTCAGATTGAAAGAATACAAAATATATTTTAATTGATTCACGTTTCATTCAACATTTAAATATTTGTGGTGAATGTATGTCAAATAAATACAAATTGAAACATACATATATATGATCATTAAAACATTGTTACAGCAATACTATTTCAGTATAAATAAATGTAGCCACTGGGACTGCAATCTGCATGTATTTGCACAACTTACCAGTGTACTTGAATCGTTAAGAATCGTTAAATCTTTTGATTCAAACAGCCTTGATTTGATGCAGGGTTTTATCCAATCACGATTCATGAATTAAAAGCTCTGGTGGTGAATATTTTTTTTATCAAGGAATTTTGATTGAACAAGTCCAATCGATTCAATCAGTGTCAAATAAATAACCAGTCTGGTTAGAGGGGGGTCATTTACCCCCCCCCCCCCAACCACCACCACAACAATATAATGAACACATTATGTTGTGTTCCTGAGGAATAGGGTACTATGTGGGAACACATTCACATTCACAAACCCATACACATTCATTCTATTCATCCAAACACATACACATGCATCTAGGTGGGAACACATTCACAACACACATACACATTCCTACCCCCCCCCCCCCCCCCCCACTAACATAATGAACTAAATACTGACATTGGCATATCATAGCATACAAATGTCCATAGTAGATGTTTACCAGCACTAATAAGCACCAAACATGCATAAACGTGGAGTGGAAAGATCAGAATGGAGAATATCACACCAGTAATTATTTGAGTAGCAGCTAGTACATGTTTGTAAGAAATATGGAAATCACAATGGCTCAAATCACAGATGCTCAAAATGGTTGATGAATGTGGATAGGTTTGGTGTCAGAATGTAAGTGCCGGAGTGGCACTTGGCATTAAATGGTAGTCATAGCACACATTAATTGTAACCAGGATAATATGTTAACTGATAATCTCCTTATATACAGGAATAAAAAACTAAGGATAGCTTAAATCCTCCTCAAATATATTCTAGAATCGTTATCCTATCCACCCAAGGATGTGCTCAAGCTAATATTGTGTATCATACTTGATACAATAATAGGTACAATATCAGAAAAAGTATTGATGTTTTTTCCTTCTTCATAGACACTATTTAGCTGCCCGAGTGTTTCAAGAATAAACAGTCAACTCATCATATTAATTTATTGACCAAGACATGCTTCATAATCCATATTGATACTTCTTCAGTTGGTCATTAAAAATAGGACATACAAAACAATAGATGATTGACACTGCAAACATACATTCGAAGTTCATTCACATCACATGAAATTGTTTCACCTATTAGTCTCCTAAGAGGCATCAGGCAAAACAATCACATGTTAGACATCTAATTTATGTATTGAGAAAAACAAAATGAAGCAATTTCAGATAGTTATTCTTCCAGTCTTCGCCCTTCAGATTCATAAATGCAGACTTCAAGCACTGCAGTTTCAAGCGTAATTCTTGTTTCCTCGTCTATATTATCTTTAATACTCCTTGCACCTTCCCAACTGGGTATAGTTCCCATGAATCATGACTATGTTTCACTATTGTTTTGAGTTTCTGATATTGAAATGATACTATACCCAACTGGGTATAGTATCCATGAATCATGACTATGTTTCACTATTGTTTTGAGTTTCTGATATTGAAATTATTTCCTGTGCTCCATTAGCCTGGTGTTCAAACTTCTTCCAACTTCCAGTTTCACCATATGGCTTTGTACATCTCTTGCATGGTATCTTGTAGACAAGCCTGTGATCATGTTGCTTTCTTTTATAATTTATCCTGTTCTTCCCAGTCTCACTTGTTAGTTGTTACATACTATCACATTGGCATGTTTCAGAAAATGTGCAATCGTATCAACATGTCTGGATTGCGGAACAACTGGATAGCTAAGTATCAATACGAACCGCGTCTTGGTTAATAAATTATCATGAGGATTTGACTGTGTATGATTTGACTGTGGATTTGACTGTCTATGAACGTTAACAATTTCAAGAAGTTAGCATGAATAAATTCCAGCAGCGCAACCTCGTCCCCGCACCGTAAGACGCTCCCCGAGCGTATGGCAAAACACAGGTAAACAACGCAGTTTAACAAACGTCTCTCCAGCGCCAGAAATGTCTCATGATATTACTGCCATTTCTTGGGCTTGATTCAAACCTCCGACCTACCTGTTAGTTATAGTTATCTTGGTGGGGAGATGGCGAGAGGAGAGGAGGCAGTTCGTGGTGTGAAGCCGACAGCGACGGACGGGGACGTAGATAATTGCGACGCACTGGTGTTACGCTGACGCGGATAGTGATATAATTTCGCGACTGCACGCACGGTGCGGGTAGAGACGTACATAGCGACGTAGGCGGTCAAAGAGAGCGGCCAGGAGGATAAGGACCGGTAAGGCAGTGTTGTACCAATGGGAGCTGCTGGCTTCACTGACAAACCCCAGCACGGTGATTCGGCGCGCGCGGTGAGTACCCACGCAATTCGTATTTGACGCCGCATGCATGCATGGTGCGGCTCAACGAAGTGTGGAGTATCGCATCGTGTTGGCAGATCGCATGCATGCATGGTGCGGCTCAACGAAGTGTGGAGTATCGCATCGTGTTGGCAGATGATGCATAGCTGTTGTGCTGGTGGCCTTATTGTGGTTCATATTCAGGGTCGTTCAGCGAGGCTGAGTCAAGTTTGGCCGAGAAGTTCCTGGTGGAGCCCTGCACGAGCCCTGCCGAGGGAGGCATTGCCAGTTTGTTTTCAGCTTGTATGACGGTGGTAGGCGTCAGATTTCGGCTTTATTGGCGGTGCGTCCATGCCGCTGGGCAGTCGCGGAGGCGGAGGTGCCTTGTGGTTTTCTGTTGTCATGACGGCCGCCGCAACTCGGCTCGTCCAACATCTGACGGGATGGTTGGTTTCTTGGCGTGAGCTGTAATGTGTGAAGGATTAAATGACCGTCTCACTCAGACCCTGTCATTTTGTCTGGCAACACTTTAGCTGCAAGTGTTTAGTTAAATTCAAGCTCAAATGACTTGGAACGCTGTAGCGCCCCAATTTACCATCCCATCGGGCCAAAAATTATCTCAAACGATTCAGCGTACCCAGTTCCAGGACGACAACAAATTTAGAGTTGATCTTCGTGACCTTCAAGGTCAAATGCACGGTC